>VDFB02379374.1:0-50577 GCA_007258455.2 Sequoia sempervirens
AAGTGTGAGCCACATATACCATTGTGTACTTCAGTTAGGGCGGTTAATGGCTCGTCAGCATTTAAGTAGTGTAGTAAGATACCTTCTATGCTTCTACAGTATAGGGTATCACCTAGGATGAAAAATCTAGATGCCTTTTTAACAAAGGTTTGTTTTAGGTTTGATGGCAGGTCAATGGGTATAACTCCTATTCAAAGATAAGTATAGATATCATGATACCAAGGATTTCAAGGACCAACAATTTCACACACATATTCTGATTCTGGTACCTTGAATGCTGGAACAAGAAGCTGCTCAATCAAGAATTCATATTTTGGAACATTGTTAGGGATGTCCAGTAGGGACCCAATTGTTGTCATGGCTTCTACTACTCTGTTGTTGGTTCTAAGAATTTTCTCAAATGTTATTTCGATGAAGGATTCTTTAAGGATCTCCACCAATTTCTTGTATGGAGTGAGCTTGTCATCCTTAGTCTAATATTCATTATTGACTTGATTTATAATCAACTGAGAGTCTCCATATACTTTTAGAGCCATGATGTTCCATTGCACTGCTATCCTGAGACCTATAGCCAAAGCCTCGTATTCTGTGATGTTGTTGGTGCAAGGAAATGCTAGTTTGTATGACCTTGGTATGCAATCCCCTTGTGGGGTGATGAAGAAGACACCCGCTCCTAATCCGTGTTGCGTATATGAGCCATCAAAGTATAGTTTCCAGTTATCAGCTATGTTGAGGTTAAAGATGGATTCATCTGGAAACTCTGAGACAAGAGGATTCTTAGAATAAATAGGTGCTTCTGCTAGTTGATCCATGATGACCTAACCCTTGATTGCTTTTCTCTCCACATACTTGATGTCATATTATAATAATATCATTACCCATTTTTCCATTCTGCCTATGAGCATTGTCTTTGATAGTAGATACTTGAGGGGATCAATTTTGGCAATAAGCTTTATCTTGTGTGCCAACATGTAATGTCTACATTTTTGAGAGGCAAACACTACTGTGAGACATGCTTTCTTGATAAATGAATAGTTTAGCTCATGCCCAACCATTGTCCTATTGATGTAGTTGATAGCCCTCTCGGTTCCATTTTCATCATGCTAAGCTAGGAGAGCTCCAAGGGATGCTGCTGTTGTTGACGCATATAAGATCAATGGCTTCTTTGGGATAGGTGGCATTAAGACCGACAATGTCAGTAGATATTCCTTGATTTTGTTAAATGCCTCTTCACATTTATCGTCCCATTTGTACACTACTCCCTTGTGGAGTAGTTGAGAATATGGATTTTGTTTGTATGCTAACTATGCTATGAACCTTCAAATGGATTGGAGTTTGCCTTGGAGGCCTCTTAATTGTTTTAGGTCTTTGGTGCTTCCATTTCGAGGATTGCTTTCACTTTTGCTGGATCCACTTCAATACCCCTCATCGATACTATGTATCCTAGCATTTTACCTGATTATACGTGGAAGACACACTTTTTTGGGTTTAGTCTTACTTTGTATTCTTCCAGTCTGTCAGAGATGGAACTCAGGGTCGCTATATGGTCTTGTATTTTTCTAGACTTAGCTAGGATGTCATCAACATAGTCCTCAACTATTTTATGGATCATGTCATGGAAGATCAATGTCATAGCCCTTTGATATGTTGCTCCTACATTTTTTAGGCTAAATGGAATCATGTTCCAGTAGTAAGTCCCCCATGGACAAGTGAAGGTTGTCTTATGTTGATCCTCTTTCGCTATCATGATTTGGTTATATGCTGAAAATCCATCCATTGGTAATAACATCTCATGTCCCACTATCATGTCCACTATCATGTCAATGTTGGGAAGCGGGAAGTCATCCTTTGGACATGCCTTGTAAAAATATCTAAAGTCTGTACATATTCAAATGGATCCATCAGGTTTCAAAATAGGTACCAAATTTGATACCCATTATGGATAATCTATTACTCGTATGAATCCTGCATCTAACAACTTTTTGAGCTCCATTTTTACCAATAAGGCGATTTGAGGATGCATTTTTTGAAGCTTTTGTTTGATCGATTTTGCTTCTAGATACACTGCTAAGTGATGAACCACAGTCTTTGGATCAAGTCCTAGCATGAAAGCATAACTCCATGCAAAGTTTATTTTCCTTTCCCTTAGGAATGCTGCTAGCAGTTCTTCCTCTTCTGATAGCAGTGATTCCGCATAGAATGTGACATGTGGGGTCTCCTCTATTCCTAGGTTGACCAGATTGCATTTTTTGGCCAAGACTGTTGACTTCTCCTAATGAATAGCTCTTAAGGGAAGATTGAATCCTTCATCCTCGGGTACCTTAGAGAGGTTTTCACCATTGGATACATCCTTTCTTTTTACTATTTTCTTCTCAGAGAGTGCCACAGTGTGGTTTTCACTCAAGGACTTAGATATGATTCTTAGTTTCTCACTTTTGCGACTGAAGGATTCAATCATTTCCCCGTAATAGGAATGTGTGTCCAACTCCATTATAAACCCTACTTTATGATCTCCATCTGGAATGGTATCCCTCAATCCCATGAATTCTGAGAGTGCTTCATCATTTTCGAATGTATCAAGAACTGGTGGTCCTCATTGGTCATAATTGATGAGTTGGGGATATACCAAGCAGATTTCATGGTCTTGATTATTTGGCTCAAAAGATAAGGTATTGATCATGCAAAGGGTGGTGTCCTCAAATAACCTAGGTAGATTAGTCATGGGGTCCTCATCATCGCTACTACTACAGACATCAGTTATATCAAATGTATAGTTGTCTAGGATACAACCTGTAGATACTGGTAATCGTAATTCTGTTGTTGTCAGCTAACGAGGTTTGTTAACCGCTCTAACTGGAGGATTTTGGCCACATATGGTTATACACGGAGGGGTACATCCAAGGCCAAGGTTTGTTATTGGTCATGTCTCTAGCATGATAGGTATTATAAGGCCATTATCATTTTGTCCCAATCTTTGATTTTTGTTGTAACCCATTGCGATCATCATTTAGAGACCTTTGCTTCTTTCATCCATTGGTAAATTAGTTGTTGGTCTCTCATCTTGGTATAACATATGCGATGGATCTATCTCAGTTACCTCTTGGCCCAAATCTCCCTAGCTTGTGAATTCATGATAATCTTTAGGAGACGTTTGAGATGTGGAAGCTTGATTTTGTTGTGGGCATCCTCATGATCTAGGAGATTGTGGTAACTCTCCTATCATAAAATCATTTCTAGGGAACCTGTAGCTTCCACAACCTTCCCCCTAGATGATGAGCTTGATATCAAAGATGGTAGGAATGGCAGGTTTCTTTGTCTCAGAAGTGGATGTGAGGGTGGTGGGATCAATGTATGTTTTGGATGGGCCCTCATCATTTTTTGGTACTTGGGGGATTTTGTAATATTTTTCTTCAAGATTCTTGTAGTATGAGAAAGGTTCAGGATATCCGTGGATGGTAACCTCTTGTTCATTATGTGTAAATTTCACAAATTGGTGAAAAGTTGATGCTATGGCTTTCATCGTATGGATCCATGGATGTCCTAGGAGGATCTTATATGGTAAGTCAAGGTCCAATACCTGACAAGTGGTTTCCATGAGAGTCGGTCCTACTTGAATAGGGAGTTTGATCTTGCCTTGAGACACTCTTTCTTGATCATCGTATGCTCTTATTGTGATGCCTTTCCTTTTTTCATTGGAATCTTCTAATATTTTCAAATACTTGATCAGGCCAAGAGAACATATATTCAAACCCGCACCTCCATCCACCAGGACCCTTTTTATTTTTCTCTTATTTACGATGGCTTCCAAGTGAAGTGCATGGTTGTGAGATGGTTGGGTGGGGAAATCTTGGTCAGAGAATGTAATGAGATTAGGCATTATGATATTTCTGACCATAGCTTGGAATTACTCCACATCGAGATCTACGGGGATAGTTGATGAGGCTAATGCTTCCTCAAGGATCTTTTTATGAGATGATATTTTTAACAACTCCATGATGGATATTTGTGCTGACATTCTCTTAAGTTGGTCTACAACATTGTAACCATGTGGAACAGATCTAGATGAAGGGACTCTATTTGGTTGGGATGATCCTGTGATGGTGACCTTGCCGCCTCTTGTGGTGACTCCACAATCTTTGGCATGGGCACCCTTGATGGTGATAACCATGTAGTCTTCATTTAGGGAGGAAATGACTAATTCATAAATATGATTTACACTACCCTTCCCTTTATCATTTTTATTCCCTTTGTGCCATGATTCAACATCAGATTCGTGTATATCTTAAGATCCTAATTTCCTGTAGGTTGTTCCACGTTTATGATTTTCTTATCGATGAGATCTTGGAAGATGTTTTTGAGTCTCATGTAGTTGTTTGTGGTGTGACCTTTGACTTTGTGGAATTCGTAAAGTTGATTCTCATTATACCAAGGAGGTTTGACATCGAATTCTCGGTAATTCTCAAATGTAGGAGGCTTGATGAGTTTTTCATTGATCAACTTTTTCATTATGTCCTCAAGTGGTTCCCTCAAAGTGGTGTATTTTTGTTTGGGATAACTTTTGCATTGGGGTGGTCCTTTTTTATCACTCAGATTATTGATGGTTGGATTGTTGTTTGGTTGGTATGTTATGTGCTGAGTGTTTTGGTGTTGTGATTGGATTTGTGGTGTGGGTTTATTTTGGTGAGGACCACTAATGACCACCTTGGCATCAACAACACCATCATTAGTAACATTTTTGTTCCTTTCCCACATGCGAGGTTTATCATTTTAATTGCATGGTAGGCGGATGTTTTGTTGTTCATGATATGATGTTGATTCCGTGGGTTGAATCACAAGGGCTCTTTCAATGCTAAATTCCTTGGGGATCAGTTGATCATATGTGGTGATACCCTGAACCTTGAGATGAAATGCTAAGCGGCCTTCAAGGTTGGCTATGATGGTGCAAACTTGTTGTTCTTTTGGCATGGTCCACTTGCTCTGATTGGCCTTGGATCGCCATCGTTGTAAGAATGAGGCAAATGATTTTGCCTTTCCTTGTTTCAAAGCTGAAAGTTCTTCTAGACTAACATCCATTGTGATGTTGCATGCATAGTTCTTAATGAATGCATCTATAATTTCTTGAAATTTTTTAATTCCTGAAGGTAGACAAGAGAACCATTCCATAGCGTGGCCTACCAAGCTCCTAGGAAATAGCTGCATTAGATAAATATCATCATATGTGACCTCCATGCAATGAACCTGGAATTCCCTTATGTGATCTTTAGGGTTTCCCATCCCTCGATATTTGTCAAATTTGGGGATTTCAAATCCCTTGGGGAATGGTTTCATTACCAAGATCCTATCAAATGGATAGGGACACAAGTTGCTTGGTGTTTTGGTTGTTCGCCCTGATTGAAGATCGAGCACTTGTTGCAAGAGTAATCTAATTTGTGTTGTTACATAATTTTACAAATCAGGGGGTGGGATGAAAGTGTTTTGGGGTGTTTCAATCATGGGTTGGATGAGTGGGTTGGTCAATGTGTTGTTTGATGATATTTGTATGTTTTGTTGAGCGAGGTAGGCTTCCACCTACTTTTGTATCAACAGCGCCTACTCGTGATCTTATTGATGTTGTGCTAAGATTTGTGCTTGTTGTTGCACTTGTTGTTCTACCAATGCTTGTTGTTGTGCTTGTTGTTGTTCCAACAACACTTGTTGTTGGGCTTCCAATTCTGTTGCTTCTTGCTACTCTTGATATTGCTTTAATGCTTGTTGATATTCTTGCAATTGTGATGCTTGTCTTTGTTCTAGGACTTGTGCTTGATATTGGGCTTGTTGTGCCTGATATTGAGCTTGCACTTGAGCTTGTGCTTGTGTGGCTTGTGCTTGTGCTACTTGTTGTTGCAATAAAATTTGTGCTTGAGTGACCTTTTGTGCTTGTAATGCTTGCACGACTTCTTGTTGTTGTTGTTGTTGCAATAAAAGTTGTGCTTGAGTGACCTTTTGTGCTTGTAATGATTGCACGACTTGTTATTGTTGTTGTTGCAATAAAGCTTGAGCTTGTTGCGCTTGTAATGCAGCTTGTGTAGCTTGGGTAGCTTGCACAACTTGAGTAGCTTACTGAGCAGCTAGGTGTATGGATTTTTGTTTCTGCACTTGTTGGTATCCTCGTTGGAAAGTAGCTTGCAATTCTGTGTCATATTGGCTTGATGTTGTGGAAATTGGTGGTGGTGGGGGTGGTGGTGGATTTGGGATGGTATTTGTGAAGGTGGTGTTCATGATGGATGGTGTTGTTGATATGGTTGGTCCTTGAGAGATCATGTTTTGTGATCCTAATGGAGTGTTTGATGATGTTGTGATTGTTTGTGTGTTTTTTTTTTTGTTGTGATATCAACGACAAAGTTTGAGCATTTGGTATGATGCTTTGATTGATATTTGGGATAGTGGTTGGATTGGTATTCAATAGAGGGGGAAACCCTAAACCAAGGAGTGATGTGGATGATGATGGCAATGGTGGAAGAGGTGGGAATGTGAGGGGTCCAAGTTCTTGTGAAAATGTTGTGGTGTCAAATGATGTGAACATGTCCCCTTCCTCTTGTGAATTTGTGAGGAGAGGAGTTTGAGGTGTTGCGTGAAAGTATGATGATGATGGATTATGATGGAAGGTGATAGGAACATTCTTATGTAATGGATTTTCAAGTATTTTTTGTTCCAAGGTGGTGTTTACATCCAAGTTTTGATTATTAACAAGGGGGTGTGCTTGTAGAGCATTGAGAAATGCATTTCCCTTGTTAACATTAGGTTGGGTTGGAGCAAAAGATGTCATGATTTGCAGAATGTTTTGCGTGATGTTTTGGGATGGGGGTGTAGATGAGATTGGAGGAAAAGATGTCTCAACTATAGTACTCACATCAAAATCCGAAGGTAATTCGGCCCCTTGTTTTGCTAGCTCAAGCATGTATAACGAAGGGTTGAGCCTCATCATGATGTTGATGATTCTATGATTATCCGAATTTTGGAGCATCTTAGTCATTTCCTCACGAGACATTCCAAAGGCAAGATCTTCTCCTTGGTTTTCTTCTTGTGGATTTTCCAATGATGAGAGGGTCAAAGGATTACTTGATTCGGCGAGATTTATTTCTGTGTTTGTAAGGCTAAGATCTCTTGAAGTGGGTGTTTCTTTGTTGGCTTCCATTCTCTTCTTGTATTGAGATCTAGTTAGAACAATAAAACAAGGATCAATTTTCAAGAATATGGGAGATGAATCTCTTAATTCTTTGGATCAATCTTTTATTTTATGCCCCAAAGTGAAAATTTTTAGGATATCTTGAGGATCAAAGGTGATGATATGGTGATGATGTGAGGGATGGATAATGTGGATGTTATGGTCTTTTGATCAATCTTGATGTGAGATGCTAGGATTTTCGAACTTTCAGATATGTTTCGGATTTTTTTTTTTCCTTTTGATTTTGTCCTTGATCTTGATTAGTTTTGATTGTTTTGATTTTGAACAAGAAGACCCTAAGATGTTGGATGATGATCTAAGGGATAGCTTTGTTCAAGAGATGATAATTTGAATATGTGTGGAGAGAAGGACACATCTACCCATACCTATCCAAACAAGATGATAGTTTCACTAAGCCTATGAAGAAGGATTCATCCACATATACTAAGCTAAACAAGATGATTTTGATGACTTTGACTAAGCATATGCAAAAGGATGCATCTACACATACCTAGCCAAAAGGTGGTTTTGATAATGTTTTCAAGGACTTTAGACTAAAAGATTTTGATGATGGTTGGATTTTTCCAAAGGCCTAGCATTAAGGGATGATTTCAATATTTTCCAAAAGGTGATGGTGAGATGATGTTTGATGTTTTTAAGGGTGGATGAAAAAGATTTTGATTTGCTTTTGATCCCAAGATGAACCTAACAAAGACACTTTGTTTTCCTAGGCCTAGGTATTGAAAGAGCATACAAATGCTTCCTATAGACCTTTGTGACCAAGAAATGATTTGAACATTTATTTTCGGATCTCTTACCAATGGTTTTTTGCTTTGGGATTGTGATTCTTCAACACATATGAAAGTTCATTTTTTTTAGCTTTGCTTAATGGCTTTATTTTACCAAAAACACTTTCTTTGATTAGCTTTCAAACTAAGATGTCCAATGTCTTAGTTTCTTCAAATCCCACAAGATATGTTATGTGGAAATTCGATGAACTTAAGGCAAGGGTTTTCCTATTGTTTACTTAAGGAGACAAATCTAGATATAATTCAATGTTTAGAAACCTCTAAGGATGTGAATCCCAAGGGAAAGCAGTAACATATAGATTGAGTCAATGGTATTTGTCTCCAAAAGGGTTTGAAATTTGGATGATGTTAAGTGTTTGTTTTTGACATGTTTTTGATCAAGCAATGCATTTTGTAGCCCAAGAACAAGTACAATCCTATGGATGTGTAAGATAATATTTGTTGGATTCCCACTTGGACAAGTCCAGCTACGCTTATCTCTAGCGAATGGTTAAATGCTTCACCCCACTGGCTCCTGATAACACCTTGACCATTTGAAGGAGACATCAGATGGATAGAGCTGACCTACAACACAATAGTCCTCGGATCCATCTTGTCAGAATCAACCGCGTGATATTGGCGTTTCTTCCAATATCCACATTTATATCCCAGTTGGAAATACTATTGGCTTTAGAGTGTTACCGGTTGAGTCGTTCCCTTGGGTGAGTACTTTTTCCCCAAGGCAGGCACTTTAAGATAAACAAAAGTGAGTAAAGATAAAATTCATAACTTAATCAATCTTTGATGGCAACAAAGAGAGAGAATATTCGTGAAAATTCCCCCACTCACACTCGCACAATATTTTGTTCAATTTTAAACCCAAATCGAAGTGTGGAGGTGATTGCTTTATCTCACCCTAAAGTCATGAAAAAGGCCTTTTGATTCTCAAGATTGCTATAAAGCGCGAGAGAAGTGCATATGTCATTTTTCAATGGCTTTAGTTTAAGTAAGCCTTCACAAAAAAAAAAGTTGCACTTGTTCTTTTTAAATCCCCAAAGAAAAATGTGAGTTCTTTTTAGAGCACCAAATCACAAGTGAAAAACATTTTGTTTAATTTGTTAATCCATGAAACAAAATCTAGTAAGTTGTAGTTCTAATGTTCATTTTAAGACTTTTGTCTTGTTCTTTATAGAGCCCAAATTGAAATCTATTGAGTCCTAAAATCTTGAAGTGATAAAATCCTTAAACTTGGAATTATAATTGCTTCCAAGAGTGTCTAAAGGCACTTGATACAATAGAGAAATGATGTAATATGAAGCTTTGTTTTTGTTTCCTCCTCCCCTTTTTGATTTTCTAACCTAAAAAAGTGATAAAAACATTAGATGAGATCAAGAAACAAAAGAATATAAGGGTTAGATGAATCATTAACCATAAAAATCGTTAAACTTAGACCAAGTTATGATGTTTTTTGACTTTCAATGCAGATTTGAAAATTTTAACTCATTAATAGTTAAAAAACACCTACACCATTGGATAGCTTATGAAATTATACCCCATTTCAAAAAAAAAATCAAAAAAGACCTCCATATGACCAAGATATGGTCATTTTAAAACTGACTCTAAAAGTGCTAAAATAGTGATCATATGCGCTAAAAATGGGGATTAATGAATAGTATTGTCAAAAAGAAACAAACTTTTATTAAAAAATGTGTAAGATTTGTAATTCAAGCCCTCCTTCTAGCGCCAAAATGTGAATCCTAATCCAAATACCTGCAAAATGCAACAAATGAATACATTAGGAGATCAAATGTAAGCAAGAATAATGATTCCTCAAGAAATTAATTTGAATAGAAAAAGAGATAGAAAATGAAAGGAAGAACACAATGAAACTTGAAAGCATATCAAAATCTATTCTAAAGCCAACAAAATCCTTATCTCTTGAGGGAATTTGTGTCAATTTGATGTGAAAATTGGCCCTTTCCCAACTCCAATGACGCAAAGTTGATATGTGATGAAGAGTGATCCACTTTGTTGATGCTTGATGTCTGCTCCGAGATGAAAATCTGCATAAAACCTAACTATGCTTGGATAAAATTGATGATAAATTGCTATGGATTTGAGTAGAGTAAGTTTACTCAAATTGTGGATGCTAAAATGAGGATATGAACTCTTTATTTATAGAATGTCAAGATTGATGAATGTTCAAAATAGAGCAATGTGGGATTAACATTCATCCAATGGCATGATGCCACTTGTCAAACCATGAGTGGATGCAAGATTTAGGGATTGTACCCATAAATGCTTGTATTTGAAATTCAAATTTGTTGAAATGACTTGTGAGAGGGAAGGGAATATAATAAATGTCACTTGGCTCAAAGAAAATGACATATAATATAAAATTATTGCTTTGTTGGATGAATATGTTGACTTGGCATTTTTGAATTCAAATTGAGAGAATATTCCAAAAGATGCCAGTGTGAGGAAAATAGAGATTTAATAAATGAATTAAATCTATTTTCATGTGCAACTTGCATTATCTAGAGGATGGGACATGAGATGAGATTAAATTAATCAAGGGTGAATTAATTTAATGAGAGAGCTTAGATGATGTGACCTATTTGACTCAAATTTATGGATATATTTAAATCAAATAAGAGAGGAATATGACAAGAGATTAATTAAATAAGGATTTTCATTTATTTAATTAAAAGAGATGATGTTAGATTAAATCAAATAAGGTTTTAATTTATTTAATTTAATAGATAGACTTTAAGGATTTATTCAAATTAAACTAATTATTTAATTAAATAGGGATAATTAGATTAGATGGATTAATTTAATTAACAAAAGAGATGACTTGATTAGATAAAATGATTATTAAATTAAGAGAGGAATATTGATGAATTTAATCAGATAAGGAGATTTGATTAAATAGTTAGACCGAGGGATGATTCTGGAAGAAATGGTGTTAGTAGGTTAGGATCAGATGCACAATGTCAATCAGTCCATTTTACGTGTCTACAGAACCTTTTGGGTTAACATGGAAGAGACATAGTGTGTCTTGACACTGCGTGATCCCAAAAAGAAAAACACAAAACAAAAGCCAAAATAGAAAATGCAAAGGAAAGCATTTTGGGTCAACTTGAAGAAGACATTTTAGTCTCAATGCCTTGTGTCATCCCCAAAAGGAAAACAAAAGAAAAATAAAATAGGGTCTTTTGGGTCAACATGAAAGAGACATGGATGTATCAATGCCTTGTGTCATCCCCAAATGGAAAACACAAGAAAAGGAAAAACTGAAATATGACATAGAGAAGAATGAAGGTACAAATAGATGAATGACACAAAGACAAAGAACATCAAACAAAACATCATGGGGGAACACGTTATGCACATGAAAACACACAAAAGAAAAAGAAAAAGACAAATGACAAATGCATTACTAAGACGTGGTTAGCAGCTTCTTGCCCCCATTGGTTGCAAGGAAAGAATGAGCTAAGGTAGGTAATCGAAGAGGTCATGCAATAGTTAGAAGGAAATGTCCTAAAACTATGACATGACAAGGAGTTGGATAATGGTTTATATGTTAAAGGGATAGCAATTATTGCCATCGAAATTGTGTTACCAAAAATTGTATAGTTGACATTTTTATTCTCAGTTGAGTCTCTCTTATGGACTTTGGTTTTATTTTTCCTATATTTAATGTTGTAATGTGGTCAACATATTCACATTAGGTCTTGGACCTGTCAGCTCTCAAAAATGTAGGCAAGATGCCTCAAGAGGCTACCAATCTCTTGATACATTTCAGGGTAACAGACAAGGTCAAAAGAATTCAACCTTCTACTCTTTAGGTGCTGCTAAACCTGGGTGGGTGTACCTCTCTGAATGATGCAGGCTTAACTTGTGATTATCCTCTTACAGAAATTTTTTCACAATGGCAATTGGAGGTGAACAAATGAGATCAAACTTGAAAGCAGTAACAATATTCTGATCTAAATCCTAAGATGAATGCTTAACTAACAGATGTAAAGAAACTGAATGAATCCAAATGATGAAGTGTAGAGACTAGTGCCTTGTTGGGTATGCGGAGTCAAATGAGATCAAGATGAGTGAAACTTCTCTGAGAAAACTCAAATTATCTAGCATATATTATGTTTACAACTTGTATAAATATGCAAGAATATGATTACTAAGTTCTACTTGAACAATCCAAATGAATCTCTTTGATTACTGTGATTAACTAAAAGGATTTAGTCTTTACTTGAAAGAACCAATCAATCAATCACACAAGTACAACTAATGTGCACTGATAAATTGGATACAAAATTGTTATATCAATTTAAACAATAAGAAATAATCCATCTTGGAGACAACTTAGCAATACTTTCATTAGATTCAACAAATAATTGGCACCAAAGAAATGTAGCAACATCAATTAATTTTCATAAATACCTCCATTCTGAAATCATGCAACAATAGTCTATGATTTGATAACTTTATTCTACTGTATCTACTTGCAGTGTATCGAATATCTAATAACTAGTGGTATTTTACAATTACAATATGCCTATTTATACACCAGTATCAGAAAACATATCATATTGAAAGCTCATGTCAGCCCAGCACAAAATTCAGGCTCAAATCATGTCAGCCTGCAATAGTATTCAAACATATACATGTCGGCCACAACAATTGAATTTCTATTATTCATCAATGAAACAGTCGATGAGACATAACGTATAGTTATGCCAAAGGCAATTCAATCGTTAGACATCCCCGTGCTGTTTTCATTTTGCCTTGACTCTGTGATGTCAATGAGACATCTCACAAAGAATCCCAAAGTTTTATCGATAGCCATCATAATCAAACTTATCATTGTGACACAAGAATATCTCATACCGACATGCTCTTTTTGTTTCATTCACAGTCGTCGTAACCTACTTGAGTCGGGGAGATATCGTTTAGACCATTTTATGTCTTACTGATATGCTTCTTACCACCTGTATATCACTATATCATTATGTTCATTACACCGAAGTCACATAATATTCTTATGTTCCTTCATTGTAACATTGTGATATTGAGGAGACAATATATCAAATTCATTATGTCAAGCCAAAAGTCATTTATCATTTCCAAGTCACCAAGACAATAGCACACTCAGGGAGACCACATGTAGATCACACAATGTTTCACCGAAGGCTCTCGTATATCTCATATGTCGCTGTGACAATCAAATTTTCATGCTGACAAAGGCAGCTTTGCTTTCCATTCGGTGAGACCTCGAGCACCTCACCAAGACCACACACCAAAATCAAATAAGTCACACCGAGCCGTATCTTTTGTTATATTCATCTTCACCAAGATATTCATATTTTCTCACCAATTGAGTTCCCGTGTGTATTATCGGTGAGACAAATCAATGTCGGGGAGACCTCTCAGAGATTGAATTATGTTATACTGAAGCACCCTGAATCCACACTTGATCGCCGAGACATAACCAACCTCTCACCAAAAGTTACTTGAAAGAAAACCTTTGTGCTCCGTTGGTGAGACACTCTTCACTTCGCTATGACCCTTCACTGAAGCTCCCCATGTTTGGCTGAAATGAAACCCCATATGTCACTCGATGAGACACCAAAATTCTTATGCCGATATAGTCCATATGTATATTATTGGTGAGACCCATTTGCATTCACCAGGACCTACTTCGAAGTCACCTTAGTCTCACTGAAAGGCCTATTTAAAGAAATTCCATGTGTAAGGTCGGTGAGACTGAAGGTTACTCGCCAAGACCTTACAATGATAGCTATGACTCCCCCTGATATGCATCCTCACACCACCAGTCGGTAAGACAAATGATATTCGCCAAGACCTTCCGCCGATAACCCTTAGCCTTTGACGATGAACCACCACATGCATAGTCGGGGAGACATATTGAATTCGGTAAGACACTACCCCGACGGCCAAAAACTCATGCCGATAGATGTCTCCACGGTCACCAAAACAACATGAATTTTATGCCGATAGCCAACCGCAGATGAATGTCAGTCGCTGCAACAATGAAAGGGTCTTGCCGATACATCTGCAATAAACATATGTCAACCCACAAGTAGCATGGGTCAGGGAAACCTATATGAACCTATGCCGATATGGACAACAACGTTCAAAATGCATGACACGAGGGATTTATGGGATTAATATAAGCCAAAATATAAGAAAAATTTCATGAAATGACGAAAATATTCCTAAGGAAGGAAGCATATGGAAACTCAGGGGGTATGAAAGTTATGAAAAAATCATCAAATTGTTATAGTTCCAATAGGACCCTTGAGAATCGTTAAGAATTCTAGGATGTCTTGTAAAAGTGTTGTGAAGTGTTGTAACCCACTTTCACACTTTTCTAAGACCCTTTCATCATTATTCACTTAAAAATAACCCCTTTTTATCACTTACCAAGTCTTATTTCAAAGTGTTATAAAGAGTTGTAACAAACTCTCACGCTTTTCTAGACTTTTCACCACAAATTCAACCCTTTATCATGTTTAAATGTCCCCTTAATGCACTTTCCTTCCTTTCTTAAGCATATTTTTGAGGATATTCCCATTAGACAACATTTAATGCCCTATAATTCCTAACACCCACTTAAATTGCTTAAGTGTAAGTTGCCAATAGGGGCAACTTATTCCTATTTGGCACAAAAATCAAAATTATTTCAATTTATTGGTGGGATTTTATTCTCTAACCCTTGAGGTTTGCCTACGATGTGTTATTTTCAGGAAATTTAGGAAAATCAAGTATAAATAAGGGTTTTTCTCCTCATTTTTCATCTCCTAATCTCTTCCAATCTCATAACCCATTAAGCATTCAATCTTTCAACAATTCAAGCATTCTAAGTATAATCAAGTCATCCATTGGAGTAGTTCATTGCATATCTTCAAATTTCTACATGAAGGGTTTGGTAAGTTTATGACATGCATGTTATCTATTTATCATTCTCTTTCTATTTCATTTCATTTCATACGGTTTGATTACCAAAGTGGGGTT
The DNA here is from genome assembly GCA_007258455.2 of Sequoia sempervirens. Lineage (NCBI taxonomy): Eukaryota > Viridiplantae > Streptophyta > Pinopsida > Cupressales > Cupressaceae > Sequoia > Sequoia sempervirens. Next base: position 15,040 of record VDFB02379374.1, read on the forward strand.
TGACCAAGGCAAACCCCTATACTCTAACCCTTAACCTTTTTTCCCCTCTTTGCATGTGTGTTTGCAAACATTTTATGTAGATTTATCAAAGACTTTGGTGTCAAAAAGCAGTCAATAATCCATAAAAGTCAACATAAAACTAGTTGAGGTTTGGAGACTCTTTTCAACCCATTTTCTGCAGAATCAAGATTAGACACCTGTCAAAAAAGCAAGCATAGACCTGAAGCTATAGGATCCTATACCAATTTTTTTGAATTTTTACATGAACTAAGTCAACATCTATTGAGAATTAGTCCCACTGTCAGGCCTAAAAAGTGGTTTCTGCATTTTTGGATCCCATTTGGTAGATTCTTGTTTTAGCAAATTTTCCCCAAAACTAGACTAAGTTGTCCAACTTGGCGTAAGTGTCCAAATCAACATTTCTATTCAAATATATAGGATTCCAAAGCCTCTCCACATCAAATTCTAGATTAAAAGTGCACCTCTCCAATTTTGTTCAGTTATTTCATCATTTACTTGTATTGTTAGGTGTTTTTGCATATCATAGTGTGTTTTCTAGCACTTTGTATTTCCTAGGTTTAGCATCATTAAATCATCTTCATTTCAGTTTATAGCATTATTACATCATAAGTAGATACTTTGAATCCCATTTACATTAATCTTGAGTGTAGACATTTGCATTTTGGACCCAATTCCTCTCCTTTTAGATGAGAAACCTAGAAGAGTTAGAGGCAACGTTGGGAAATCCAAAATCATTGTCCACATTTTGGTGAACCTAACTTTTGAACATTCTTTTTGGTTTCAAGTGCACCCTATGTTTCATTTGCATTAGCATTACATTAGGTGTTGCATTGTTTAAATTTCATCCTAGGGTTTTCAAAAATTGCATTAGTGAAAAGCTCAAATAGCTTGCATTTTTACATTGAAAAAAATAAATCTCCATTTTCATAGTATAGCTACATTTGTGCATCTGAAAGATATAAAATTGCATTCAAAATTTCTGAAAAATCTTAAAAAATCCACATTGGAACTAATTCGCCACATTAGGCTACTTAGTCCTACACATTTTGCACTACAATTTCTAGCATTTTCTACACATTTTCTACCATTCTGTTTTCTCTGATTGTTTTTTGTCATACTTTCCAATTTTTTTGTTCATTGTATTTAGTTTACTTTCATCATGACTTTTTTCTTTAATAAGTTTTGGATGTCATTAAAATCATTAGTGGACATGCCAAATTATGCCTTTGGAACTGATCTTAATGATATTGAGATTTCTTATGCTCCTTCACCTCCTCATCAATTTCATCCTCATGTTGTTGACATCATTTGAAAAGTTGATGATAGCATGAATAAGTTCTTAAATGAATTCCTTGATAACCGTGAATCCAATGCATCCTTTTATCCATCCATGAAACAATAAGATCTTCCTACAGTCTCACCTCCTGATACATTTGGATACTTACATCCTAAAACAAATGGACATAAGTTCCCTCCAATAGATGGACCTAGTTCCTCTTGTTGGAATAATGTGCCTCAATCCCATAGGCTGAAACCTCTGAAAGAGAAAAGTTGATGTGACTTTACTATTGTCTGGCCGACTAGCAGTTTAGTAATCTTGTCGATTGTTTATGTCACCGAGATAATGTTGTTGTCTTGTTGACTGGTCTTATCGCTGTGACTTATGGTGTTAGTTGTAACCCTCTGCTAAGTGGAGATCTCTGGTCGACGAGTTGGTGTCTAGTTGATGGTTGGGAAGATTCATAGTGATTGGAATCTTCGGGGAGAGACTTGGATGTTTGGTATGAAGTCTTATCGATATGGAAAGTATCACCGATAAGTATTCACTTGGAGTCTTTGGGGTAACATAGAGGCTTCACTATGAACTCTTGGTGACATATGTTTGTCTCACCGATGCTCATCGAGGAAACATGGAAGCCTTAGTAAGAAGTCTTGTCGATGGTTGGTTCTCTCGTCGATGGGTATGAACATCGGTGTAACCTCCTGGCGATAGAGGTAAGTCTTGTCGACACTTTATGTTTGTTTTTGGGTGTCTTTAGTGAAACTCCTAGCAACTGAAGTCTTCGATGAAAGGTGTGAACATTCGGAGTAACGTCTCAATGATAGCCTAAGTCTTTTCGATGAGTGTTCTTTTCGGTATGACTTGAAGGCTCAGTGTGATCTCTTGGCAAATGACAATAGTCTTGCCGATGGAAATGCTAATGTCTATGTGACTTTGGAACTTCAGTATGATGTCTCATCAAAAACAATGGTCTTGCCGAAAAGCGATACAAGTGATGATCATCGGTATGAGGTCTTGGAGACAAGGAGAAGTTTGAGCGACAAATTTCTAAACTTGGTGTAACCTCTTGCCGATAGTGATGACTCTTGGCGATATCAATAGTTGGGTCTTGTGGCATCAGGGAGACATAGTTAGTGTCTCACCAACATGCAGATACATTGTGAACACCTTTGTTCGAGTGATGACTATCCTACGTGGTGAGTCTTCGACGAATGAGAGAAGCCGAATGGGAACCGTTGGAAGTTAGTCTATTGTGGCAATTTTGTGAGGAAGTTCAACAGACAGAGATGACATGGATATACTCTATAGTAGCAGATGATGTTCAGTTGGATTGTTGGATGGTTTGATCAATAGTTGGATGAATAGTGTTGTGAACGGTTCAATGAGTGATCAATGCATAAATTTGATTCTGAGAGCATTGTAACATGAATGTTCCATACAAGGTTGGTCATTGTGAAATCTGTTGTAATTTGACATCAAAGAGTCAAGCTCGTACTCTGTATTTAATTTCATTACTGTAATACAAAGGGTTTTTTCTTAGTTTGGTGGGTTTTTCTCTCGCAAGGGTTTTCCCACATAAATATAGTGTTCATATGTGTATGTTTAATTCTCTGTTTCTATTATCTCTTTCAAATGCATCTTAATTAGACTGTAATTGTAGAATTTAAAAGTGTCTCTGCATTCTTCCCTAAGGTTTTGACATTAGGAGAGTTGTTTCCACATCTTAGCTTTCCTTACACATCTAACCAAGAAACTCCTTAACCATTCTATGATAACAAAGTTACCAACACACCAATCAACCTTGCAGAAACCTATGGAAAAGGTTTTACCATCTTAAACAAATAAGGTTGTGACACAACAATTGAACATGACATTCACCTTAACTTTTAGAACAGTCAATAGATGAGAACACAAAAAGGTTAGGATATCAAGATCCCCCTCATGATAATAAACCTCCTTTTGAATATTGGAGACTTCATGATGATGGCATGGTGATCTTTGATTCCCCTCTCAATCTAACCGTCCTTCTTCCTCCTAAACAACCCTTACATGATTTCAATGACAAGGATGCTTGGATCCTCATGGGTCCTCTTCCTCCTTCAATCCATGAAAAAGGTGAATCTAGTAAATGCAAATGACCTTACAAATTGAAAAAACTAAAGTTTCCTCTCCATCACCACCTAAATGTGAGCGGAAACTCTAAATGATTTTAAAAAGAGGTCTTATTCTCTTACCACTTATGAATAGGTTGGTAATATGTCCTAAAGATTCCAATGTATCTTATTGTAAATATCATCATGTTCTTGGACACCGAGCTAATGAGTGTCAAACTTTGAAGGAAATACTAAGTATGTACCACTTCGATGACACCGATTGTTATCCTATCATCCCATAAACACTACCAAACACCTCATTATGCAATCATTGTAGAATTTTTAATTTTCACTATTGCATGATCTTTCTCATCACCTATCTCAGCTCATTCTTTCCTTACATTAAGTGGTGGAAAGAAGTTGCTAGCCTTTTCCTATTAATGCATTTGTCCTTGTCCCTTAGTTGTGTTATTCACCTTCCACTCATACCAATTAAGATTGAGAGGAAAATGACTCAGTTGATTATTGACTTTCCTTGTCATTCGTGGTATTTTATTTTTCCTTTTTATGTGCATCTAATGCTCCCCCATAATGACATATTTAATGTTCCCCCTCTCTTGTGACATTCTTCTCTTTGTACCTCTATTCTTCTCTATGTCATACATTGTTCTTTCCTTTCACTTTTGTTTTGTGTTTCTCCTTTTGGAGATGATGCAAAGCATAGGGATGACTTATGTCTCTTCCATGTTCACCCAAAAGGTCCTTTTAAATGCTTTCTTTTTTTCCTTTGTTAAATTGTGTTCTTCCTTTTGGGGATAACGCAATGCATTAAGACCAAAATGTCTCCTTCATGTTGACCCAAAATATTTTTCCTTTCATTTTCTTTTTCCTTTTCAATTTTCTTTTCGCTTGTGTTTTCCTTTTGGAGATGATGCAAATCATTGAAACCACAATGTCTCTTCCATGTTGACCCAAAAAAGATCTTATTTTTCTTTCGTTTTCACTCTCTTTGTGTCATTATTTTGGTTCTATGTATTTGGGGAATGATGATTGTTTTGAGCTCTTTAATACAACCATTGCAACATTGAACATACTAACCCCAAAACCATAGATCCTTATGTGTTTGGTGTGTTCCTTTTTGGGGGAAACCCCTCTTTCTTTTGTTCCTTTTCTTTCACATGACATAGCCTTACTCAGAAACATATGACTTGGCATAGAGGTTTTCCAAGTTGGCTCTCATGTCTTGTTCTTTTTTATTTTCCATTTGCTACTTTAAATAAATTTCTCATAGAATGTTTGGTGTGTAGCAATTCCTTTAAAGTTGCGGCATACATTGGCATTATCCATTTGCATTTTTTCTTTCTAGTTCTTAGTGTAGCCTTGTTACTTTATACGATTCATTTGTCTCTTTGTGGATGACATTAGGTATAGTGTCCTTCATGAGTGTGATCTCTTTTAGCATATTACATTCCTCTTAGTGGCCTAATGCGATGCACTGCATCCCCTAAGTTGTGAATTTATTTTATTCTTTGATTGGTCCTCTCTTGGAGACATTAGACATAATGTTCCCTAAGTTATAGACCTCACATGAACTAAACAAGACACATTTTAACATATCTTGCATGTTTCATTTTGCATTTACATGGCCACCTTGTTCAATATCATGGTATTTCCTATATTGATTTGATTCCTTTACAAACCAAGTGCACAACATATTTAGTGAAACTCTTTCATCTATGAGTAGAACTACTATAACTTGATTTGAGGAAATGAGCTTTGGACCTTCCCTAAGCATTTGCAATATAAGGTTATTCTTGTATTATTTTCTCCCAATTTTTTCCTTTAGTGCTCTAAGCCTTCAAAAAAAAATTATTCTCAATATTGAGACACATCATACATGTTATAATTTTTTTATGACTCTTGCAATAGATGCTTTTGAAAATTTTGAAATCAAATCTCAAAAGTTGATCTAAAAGCGTTTAATTTTGGGCCTCATTTCTTATTGAAAACCCAATCAAATATACTCCCTATCTGTTTCATTGTTGCATACCTTAATTCCTATCAAATAACTTGGGAACTCATTTATGATTTACCAAAGTCACCATGAGATCTATGAACAACATCGTAATTTGAGATATTGTGGTTATCATCCTTGCTCTTTATATTCGCCAAAAGATCAGCAGTTCAAGTTGAGTAACTAAATCTTGAATCGTATATATTATACTGAGAAATACTTCAAAATCTTCAATATCATCGTGAAGTAATTACAAGAAGTTGGGTCCACATTTAGGGGAAGTGTCATTTTTTAGCTTTAAAATAGTTACCCATTTTATAGTGGGTACTCAATCCAAAAAGTTTGAAACTCAGAATACATATTTGTTCATTTGGATTTAGGCTTCAAAAAGGCATGGTAATCTAACTCTTAGCCTTTGACTTGCAAGAACAAGGTCATGGAAATATCAAGAGAAAATACTAACTTTGGCAATATGATTGACGAGGTTTTCTTTAGAATTATTTTATTAAATTAAAATTCATTATCTAGATGACAATGTCTAGTTTTCAACTATGTAATTTTTTAATGATTGAATTATTTTTCTATTTTTTAATTAATCTATGAGGAAATTGGTCCATAAACTTGAAATGTTAGGTTTTCATATGTTCTTAATAAATTTTAATTTGTTAATTTTCTTGTAAAAAATTATATGGAATCAACATATAAATAATTCTTTACATAATGAAAAAGAAAAATTCAAAAAATGATAATTTTAGGTCAAGTTATTGTGTCCATACACAAGGGTTTAAAAAACTAGCAATTAGGGCCAATAAAAATTAATAAATAAAAAATATTTAGAAAAAAATATTAAAAAATATCCTCATCAATATTCATTATAATACACATATTTCCCTAAAAGGAATTATAAAAATAATTTTATATAGGTGAAATTATGCTTTTTGTACATGTGTATGTACTTATGGTTCTAAAAATGTGATTTTTAAAAAGTGGTTTTAATAAATTCCTTTTAAAAATTATTTCGTGTCATCTAGGTATTAGAATAAATTACTTATGTGAAAAAGAGACTCAAAATACTAAATTCCATATTACTGAACAATTTAAGATTCAATGTGTAATTGCTTCAATTTTTTTGTCCAACTATGACAAATTCTAAAATTCGGGATAGACAATTCAACTTTTTGAACATTATGTGGACCCAACTTCTTACACCTACCCCACTCCTTTAACCATGTTCATTCATCATTATATAATTTCTTAGTCCATTTTTTTACATGCTTTGATGGATTTCTTAATACTATATCATTGGTTATCGCTACTTCTCATTAATTCTTCAACCCTTGTTCATTATTTATAACCATCAAATAAATTTTTCACCATTATATTTCCACATCCTTATGTGGTTTGATAAATGAATTCATCCCTTTTTGGAGTTTCCCATTTGATATAGGTATGGTACAATACCTACAAAGTATGTGAGAAACAATTTATATATGTTGTTCATATTTTCTTGAAAGCTTTTGAAACTTATAGTTTTATATAAATTGTGAGATTCAATCCTTTAAGACTACATGTTTTGTCTATGTTGCAATAATCAAGTAAATCACACATTATGAAAGATCCATTTTGTGTATTCACTACAATCATGGTATTCAAGAGATCATATTTCTTGAGGTACTCTATAAAATATTTATCTTGTCTTTGTTTCCATTTTTTTTTCAAAGAAGCATAAGGTTCCAAAACTTTCTTCGAGCCTTGCTACTAATTTCACAACCACCATAAAGTGTCGACAACTTGATTTATCTTTTCCACATTCTCTTTTTGAATAATTTATCATATTTTTTATGCTACTAAAATAATTTAGGATGCTGGTGGAGGTTTCATAACCTCCCCAAACATCCAATGAAAACCTTTTTCACTTCTATTTTTCTCTTTTATGAGGCTGTCAATATTTTATGTAGTTGTGACAGCCTCATCAAGTTCCAACAAGGTTGTCACATCCTTGTTGAGTTTTGAAAATTCTTCCAAAGCCATTAAAATTTTAACACTTAATTCATTACTTGAAGCCAAAAAAAATAATAAGGAACTTTCTAAAAAATTAAGCTTTAAAACCTCATAGCTAACACCTTGAGTGAAAAACTAGAAATTTTCACATATTTCTACTAGAAGCACATATTTTCATGAAATTTTAACCAAATGATGTGTGATCCTTGAAAAGAACAACCCATAAATTATTTTTTCTTTGAATGCCCCAAATTTAATTTTTGACATTCTGCATAACCTGCACCATGAAAAATTAAAACTTTAAAATCCCTGCAATGGAAAAGATTTGTGTCAATAAAATTGGCCATTTTTGGATAAAATGAAATTGGGATCATCCATGTAAAGGATTATATACCAAATAGCATGGATTTTTAGATTTAATTATGTTGTGAGTTGGAAGGTTAAACTACTCAAACTATGTTTGGACTTGCAATGTGGTATGAAAAACTTAAGAATGTTCGAATACGGTTGAATTTAAAAGGGAGGCCAAAACATCCATGGGCATAATGCCACATAATATATCATCACAATAGTTCCCAATAATGAACTTTACTAAATATTTATCATTGACTAAAGCTCTATGGTCCTTCTACAACCATGCAATTATATATGGGTGTGGATGCTTCATCCTTTCCAAGTGTAACTTCCTAACCATTTCTTATGAAACTATATTATTCATAGTTCCACAATCAAGACTCATATCACAACACTTACCTCCTATTTACACCTTGTTCAAAATAAAATATTCCTCCAAACTTGTTTTTTTCTTCATTCATCAAGGCTCTCCTATTTGTAAGAGTTTATCCTGTCTATACATATTTAGAATGCTCAAATTTAGCTTGTTTGTGAAGCTTGTGCATTACCTTTAGTTCTTCTATTTTTCCTTCCTTGATATTGTAGACACTAATATTCTTGATTTACTTCTCCAAATTTGACATAGGTTCCTTGAAATCCCCCTCTTCCAATTCCTCATCAAATTCTTCATCTTCCTCTTTGTCCATGTTTTATTTTCATGAGGTGAGTAGGAATTATCTCCCTTCTAGTTTTGAATTGTGCTAGCTTCGTCATTGTTCATTTTATCTTCATTTTTGTATCCATGAGGTCTTCCATCATTCATTCCACAAAAAATCACTTCCTCTTTTATTTATTATAAATATTTTATTTAACTTCTTCTCAACCTTTAAATAAAATAATTGATATGCATCTTCAATCTTAGGCCTAGTATTACCAAACTCATCTCCTCTTGGATACTTGGCTTCAATCCATCAATATAATTATCTTCCTATCTTTTTTGGCCTCTAAATACCATATTCTAATGATGATTATATGAAAATCCTCCATATATTCTTTGACTATTTTAGTTTCCTACTTCAAGTATTACAATTCTCTCAACAAATCTAACTCATAATCAATAGGAATGAATTTCTTCTTCAACCTATGCACCATTTTATCTCATATTGTGGTCCTTCCTTTTCCTCTTCTATTTATTTCTAATTGTACTTCCTTCCACTAGATATTAGCATCACCTTTCAACTTGGTCTTTACAATCTTGACCCTCTCAAGATCTTGGACCTCCTCATACTTAAAGCACTCCTCCATATCATTGACCAATTGATCAAATCTTTTGGATTAAGATTTCTAGAAAATGTAATAACTTCAATCTTTGGCCTTTTCACAGTCTTGGAGAGAGCCTTCAACAACCTAACTTGCTCAAAATCTTCTATTGAATCTTGTTATTCTTCAAAAAATGCTTCTTCTTTAGTTTCATCTTCACTTTCATCTCTTCTTCTTGGCTCAAATCATCTACATAACACCTCTTAAAGTGCTTGAAATTGTATTTTTAGGGATCTAAAATCCTTTTCTAGTACAACAATATTTCTTCCACCACCATAGTTTCTTCGTGGAGGAATTCTAATTAATTTTCTCTCAAACCCACAACCACAAGTCTTGGTGAGAATTTTCTCACATTCAGGAATATATTTGCACACTTAGGAACTTTGAATTTGATACCACTTGATGAAGGGTACTCCCCCTCTAATACTCATATTTAAAAACAACAAAAAATCTTCATAGAATTGTAAGAAAAATACAAACAACTTCTTATTTCTTCAACAAAATCTATTAAAAATATAAATTTACATCAAGCAAAGGTACATGACCTCTTTCTATATCAACATGGGCTGCAAAAAATTTAGTAAATCAATCCTATATTTTAGGAGATGACAACAATGGTTCCCCACATCATCTACACTTGCATCAAAATTGAAACTTTACCCAAAAATTTCTCCAAGTCCTAAATAATCCTCTTAACATAGCTCTAGTAGAATAATATCAATTCTAGCACACCCTAAGAAGTTTAACTCCTTATATTCTCTTGGAATATGTTTAAAACATTTCTCAAATGACTTTTTGTGCCTTCCAACATAATTTGATTTTGTAACTCCCAACTGCCAAAAATAGGTCACCTTTTGGGAGTCATAACTTTTGATCTAGGTACCTATTTGATCCCATTAATTTTTAAATGGAAATGCTTAAAATTATCAATAACTCACCACATATATAAGTAGATTTTGACCAACTTTTGGGCTAGGAAAAGGTTGTTAGCGTCTTCAAAACTCAATTTTAACATTTTTTCTAAGATTTAAAAAGCTAACAATTAATATATTCAAATCTAGATGTCTAGTCCTACTCAAAACTCAACCACAATGCAAAATTTATCATTTATGAGAATTTGGGAAAATTTCTAGTCAACACACACTTATATGTAAATTTGCTAAAAATAGAAAATAATTATTTTTGGCCCTTATTCAGAAAACTAAAATATAAATCAAAATAAAACATTTTTGTTTGTCACAAGATTTGTCTTACAACTTGGGCATTCTTACATCAATATCAATCAAATTTTTCAAGGAAAGTTCCTTTATTTCATGATTTGTAAACTATCCCCTTCACCTTTATATATGAAAATTAGTGAATTTGTAGAGGTACTTAGCTATGAATCTATAGAGGTTATTAAAATCTTAAAAAATATAATTCAATTTTTATAGTTTACTTTTGAGTTTTATTTTAGTTTCATTATCCTTACCAATCATCAACTTTAAAGAATTTAAAATTATATCAAGAGAGTCCTTCTCTTCTACGGCCTTTTTTGTCTTCCTATATTAACTTCAGTTACCTAGTAATCCTAGAGATACATTTCTCTAAAATTATTATAAACAATGTGAGTTTCTATTTCAACAATCCTTTATCTAGTTTGGTTCATGTAAATTTTTGAGAGAATATTAGTGTTCTTTTAGAGCCTCTCTTTATTTTTACACTTCTAGACAAGGGAACCCAATCTTGGCAGCCTACAAATTCTACTCCTACTTTATGTGCCAAGTTCTCCTCTATATCTTGTACTCAACTCTACTTTGTTTTTTTTTTTTTTGTAAATTTTGTATTCTATCATAGTCAATTTCATAACTTGTTAACCTAGTTCCACTTATTCTTCAATCAACCCTCATAATCACAACAAAGGAATAGAGTCCCATCAAATGGCTTGGCTCTTCCTTGAGGATAATAGACAAGCCTTTGAGTCTTTGGTGACTCATTTTCTAAATGTGAAGGCTCAATCTAGGTTAATTTTTTTAATTATTCTAGGATCTATTTCCCTTGTTAAATGAAGTAATTTACATTTACAATTATTGGTATAAATAAATTCCACATCATAATTGAGGTGAGCCTTAATGTAATATAAATTTCCCAAAAATAAATAGGAACCAACCCTTAACATGAAAAATGTAGACCCATATATAGATCTGGGTATTTGCAAAGTCATCATGGAAAAAATAGACCATATTGGCAAAAAATTAGAAAAATCGAGTTAGGAAACTTGATATTAAAATTTGAGTAAGTTATCTATATTATTTCAAAAATATGTAAGAATAGAATCTATAGCAAACTGAATGTATTTTCTAAACTACTAGGTTTTTTTTTTTTAAATTGAAAATTTGAAATTTCAATCATTGGTACTTAAATTTGGGGAAAAAAAAAGTAGGTGTCTGTCTGACCACCCTAACCACAATAAAATGATAATATTTTTTTATAATATTTTAGATATAAGTAGAGGACTCATGCCTAGATGTGATGCATTTTTTTTGTAATTTTTTTCCATGTAAATAATTAATTATGAATTTTTTATTACAACTTTTTTAAAAATATAAAAACTCGTATGTCTGACCATGTTAACTTGGTCAAAACTTTATGAAATTCAATTTTTATTTTTTTAATCCTATAGTATGAGAAACATAGAATGTGACACATTTTTTGGATTCAAAAAATGTGATACTGTTTGAAAGCTATAGATATTTTTCAATTAGCCTATCAATCAGGAATTTAGTCGTAATTTGAATAGAAAATGAATAATAATTACTTATTAAATTCAAAGTAAAGAATAATTTATATCATTGGAAAAGTGAGAATCTCCTTTAAAAACCCTTTTCGTTTCATCAATTTTAAGTAAAAAAAATTCATCAGCCACATACCCATCATATTGCCACTTTTTGGCCCATCATGATCCTGCACATACCCATCTACAACTAGGCAATGTGGTTATGAAAGATAAGAAATGGCTACTCTATATTTGCATAGACCACCCACGTATTCAATATCATCACATTCAATACTTATGCACCAAAATCATCCTCTCAAGTATTTGAGGACATATATATATAGGTGTAAAAAATTAATCCTCATTTGATTCATCACCATTTTTTCCAATAAAAACCTCAAGATCCATGTATATATGGTAGAAAAGTCCCCATGAAATTCACTAAAAAATATTTTAAGAAATGACACAAATGTTTAAGTTGTACACTCTTCAACTATTGTAATAAATCAAGGCATGGAAGCTACACCATTTTTCCTTTAAGTCTATGTCTTTATACATAAACAATGATTTTTTGGCACCTTTAGATTTGATCTAGTGGTCTTAGGGTCACTCAACTCAATAATGACATAATCTATGGTTTTCCTTACCACTTGTACAAATTTTTGACAAATCTATGTTTAAATGGTGAATAGTGTTTAAAATCAATAAGAGAAATCCTTTTTAGGTAGCCACTACATCAAATTGAATCACAAATGACCTTCTAAATGTGTAATGAGATGGGTGAAACTATATACAAGAAAATGCACAAGTGTTAGACCGTCAAGAATTAAGAGTCAAGAATACCTCACAACTCATACCAATCAAGAAGTTAGAGTATCCAAGGATGATGGCGATGAGAAACTCATGTAGATGGAGGGACACTTGAAAAATTGTCCTCGTGGGATAAGAGAGTTGAAATTTCAAGGATCAATGTTCAAAGATGAATCATACCTAGTTAAAAGCAAGCCCATAAATCTAGATTTGATAAAAAAATATAAGGTTATTTATTAAGTGTTAAGGTTTTATATATAAATAAGAATGAGTACCAAGGTAAAGGGATCAACAAAATTCTTCATCCAAGAAACTGTATGAACCAAATTGGTGAGGTTTATGATTCATGCTTGATAGAAAAATGTATCTAGATAGAGGGAAGGGCACAACTCCAACTTCAATAAAGTATTTGGTAAAAAATATTGAACGATGAGTCAAGAATTGAGAAAGGTTCATACAAAGTACTCGATTAAGGAATTTTCTGAACCTCCATTCTAAAAGACTTAGAAATGACTAGTCAAGAACTACAATGAAAGGGTACCTAGGTAAAGGAGACTTTGATAGTTTGGAAGGGAATAAATGAAATGCATGATTGAATAAGGAAGTTTGAAAGAATAGCACAAATAAAGGACATAATTATTCAATGCAAACTTTCAAGGATCAAATAATAGGGAAAGCATAAATCTAAAACTCCAACTTGACAATGGATTAAGGAAACTAGTCAAGACTTTATATTCAATGAACTTTAAGGAAATGATAATCTTGTAAGAGTGTGTTGGAAACTCCAAAATTGAAAGGAAGTTAATACAATGGACCAACACATGAAAGGTATGCAAGCAAGGGGAAAATTGAAAGTCCAACAACCATACTTAAATTTGCAATGCTAGTGACCATATTGTTGAGGTCAAGTGGAAAGCTATGTCAAGAGAGTGAAGTCCAACAACCCAATAAGGACAAAGAGGAAGTTGAAGATAGATGGGATGACATATTGGGATGGACAACTCCAAAGTCTATAACTTTGATAACTTTTAAAAAAATAAGGAAATAAGCCAAATAAACCTAATACATAGAATTTTCAATTTTTTTGCAAATCTAGACATATAATGAGTACATAAGATGACATAAGATAATATTTATGAAACATTTGATTCATGGAAACTCAATTATACTATTACAGATTAGTTATAAAGGGTGGGCTATGACAACCACTGCAACACATGGGAAAAACATAGCCTAAGTCTACAAATTTTGAGGCCTACAAACCTAGGCTCTAACACCACCTAGGTGTTAGTTTCCAAACATTAGATCCACATTAGCACTAGCGTTCAATTCAAAATTGAGCATTAATTATTTAGAAACCTTAAGAAAATCCATATTGATTTTTAGTAGAACACTTACATGTAACGTGTTTGTCCCTTGTCTCCTGACCATTCAAAAGCTAGAAATAATAAGGATTATGGGGAAGGAAGGTGGGGTTTATGTTTAGAAAGCAAAGGTATTCTTTCAATCAAAATGATCTAAGTGAAGTGTGGAGCCCTACATATAGAAAGGTTCAATAATGCATAACTTCTTTTGTAATAAGGTTTAATTTTTAAGGTTACACAATCACCTAAATATCAATCAAAATTAAGCCCATTATCATATGTAAACATTAATGGTTAAGCACTAGCTAGTGATTGTCTTAAGATAGAGATAACTTTGTGAGGGAGAGAGGGAATGGAGAGACTATATGCAATATAATATAATGGTTATAATTTAATCAAGATCTCAATTGCATTTACTTACACTATAATCTATCTAAATATCATAATGTAAGCAAATTTTCCTTTTCAAAGAATAAAATTAATTATACATAAATATTGCAATCACATATTATAACTAGGTGACAAAAGACTTCAAACTTGAAATAACAAATATAACAAATACGAGACTAATTTGTAAGATTGTCACATTAACCTAACATCAATTGAAACCAAAGTGACTATTCATGTTTTCCAATTTGATAATTAATATACAAAATTTTAAATGCAACTAATATGAAAAGAAAAGAAAAAAAACATTTTTTTATTTTAATTTTATCAGGCCAAATGAAATGACTAGAAGTCATGACCCCAAAACCTTTGTACTGAATACCACTAATTTGTCTACCAAACACAAGGAAAAGCTTTGTTAAGGGTCCGTAGTTTTAGCACACCTAGGCCTATCTGTTTGTTGAAAACGGCACAGTGTAATGATGTTTGGCCATCAGATTTCCTGATGTACCTATCCACGGGCGCAGGGTCCAACGAATTTTCAAAGATTTCAACGATGCGCGTATGACCGGCCAAGGCAGCTTTGAATAATGACGTTTCACCCGCTCTGTTCACCGGCAGCGGCTATCCAGCCCCAGAAATGCACCCAGCATGGATGCCTCCCATCTCCATAACCTCTACAGAATCTGCATTTCGGTAGAGAAATGACAGTTTTTGTCAGATATTAATTTACCCACGCCTTATCATAAATGATAACTGTTTTCTATTTTTTATCATACACATTTTCGGTGAAAGATTCCGCTTAGAAGTAAGTTTTAAAACAAAATATTAAGGGGGAATGGAAGTTTTTCTCGAGTTTTTAAAGGAATTAAAATTAAATAAATTAGATTTCTTATTGATAAATAAATTTTATATAAAGATATTATATTTAATTAGATTAGATTATATAAAAATATTATATATTAAAATATATTAAGTATTATTTTAACTTATTAAAATAAATTTGATTTTTTACTTGATATAATATATTTATTTTTATATAAATAATATAATATTATGTTAGGGTGTGTGTTATATATGTATTATATTCTATAACATAACATAAAATTTTATGGTATTATTAATTAGATTTGTTGTATATTGATTTGATTCTAATCTTAATTTGATATGATAATTAAGATATTTGATAGATTAAAGATAAAATAATCTTATATTATCTCAAATATTTATAGATATATTAAATACTTATAGATTGTAATATAATATTATTAAATATATATAATTATTTATATGTTCAAATTATTAAATATTTGGTTCATTTAATATTATTAAATGAATTAAATATAATAATTATAGAAATTAGAATTTTAAATATGATTAATATTTTTAAATAAAATTAAAAATATTTTGTTTAAATATTATTAATTAGATTTGTTGTATATTGATTTGATTCTATTTTTAATTGTTCAAAATTGTTTTTATTGAATCAAAATTTTAGTTTCTATAATTAGGTTTGATATTTATTTTATTAGATGAACATAAAAGATAAAAATTAATGAATTAAAAGTTTAGATTCAAATATGATATAGAAAATCTTATTTTTAGTTATATTATTTTAAAATTCCAAATTTATAAAAATATCATATTCTATAGACAAATAGTATAAATTATAGATATAATTAATATGTATATGATCGATTAATCTAATAGAATATTGAGATAATACTTTTGGTATTTAAGATATTTGAGATAATATAAAATTGTCTATATAATGGAATAATATTCCATTATATAACTAAATTTAAGATTAGAATGCTATCTATTAAATATTTGACAAATAATGATTTAAAATTTTAGACTCAAATATGATATAGACAACCTTATATTCAATTATATAATGGAGTATTATTCAATTATATAGACAACCTTATATTATCTCATTTGATATAACATAATTAATATTTGAACTAAATAATATTTGAGTAAAAAATCTAATAATCACAATCTTGTAAGAATATTATTATTTAAATAGATTCCAATCTATCATATTTATCATTTTAATCTAAACTTTTAAATCATTCTTTTTTATCTATTATGTTCATCTAAAAGAAAATCCAACATGAAAAAATGATTGAAAATTCCAATAAAGACTACGGTCTATTAAATGTCTTAGAATATGACTTTAAATTGCATAAGAAAATCCACATATATGTTAGAGGATTAATTGACCCCATAATTTTTTATTAAGTTTAGATTCTTATATTATTAATCTATAATTTATACTGTCTATAGAACATGATATTTTTATAAATTCAGAATTTTAAAATAATATAATTGAAAATAAGATTTTCTATATCATATTTGAATCTAAACTTTTAATTCATTATTTTTTATCTTCTATGTTCATCTAATAAAATAAATATCAAAGCTAATTATAGAAACTAGAATTTTGAATCAATAAAAATAATTTTGAACAATTAAAAATAGAATCAGTTATATTATTAATTTTTAATACAATAGTCATTAAGTTATAAAAATATGTTATGAATATCAAATGTATTAATAGGCACCCAAGGTGCTAGGATTTTTTAGTTCAATTGTATTAAAATTCATGACAATTTTGTTTTATTTTGATTATTAAAAATAGAACAAGTTATATTATTTTCTATTTAAACAAAATATTTTTAATTTTATTTAAAAATATTAAGCATATTTAAAATTATAATTTCTATAATTATTATATTTAATTCATTTAATAATATTAAATGAACAAAATATTTAATAAATTAAACATATAAATAATTAGATATATTTAATAATATTATATTACAATCTATAAGTATTTAATATATCTATAAATATTTGAGATAATATAAGATTATTTTATCTTTAATCTATCAAATATCTTAATTATAATATCAAATTAAGATTAGAATCAAATCAATATACAACAAATCTAATTAATAATACCATAAAATTTTATATAACTAATAAATATATTATATCAAGTAAAAAATCAAATTTATTTTAATAAGTTAAAATAATATATAATATACTTTAATATATAATTTATTTTTATATATAATATATTTATATAATATAATATAATCTAATATAATATCTTTATATAAAATTTATTTATCAATAAGAAATCAATTTTATTTTATTTTAATTCGTTTAAAAACTTGCAAAAAAAACTTTCATTCCCCCTTAATATTTTGTTTTAAAACTTACTTCTAATTTGAATCTTTCACTGAAAATGTGTATGATAAAAAATAAAAAATAAAATTATCATTTAGGATAAGGCATGGGTAAATTAATATCTGACAAAAAATGTCATTTCTCTACCGAATTGACATCACTATCATTTCTCTACCGAATTGCGGATGTACAGCCTTCACCGCTGCAGAGGTTACGGAGATGGGAGGCATCCATGCCATGCATCCATGCTAGGTGCATTTCTGGGGCTGGATAGCTGCTACCGAGAGGGATATCATGTGCCTTAATTGGGTCATCTTCAGTATTCAAGCATCCTCTTTTGAGATAGAAGCTTCTATGATTTAATTTTCTTTTTCTTTTTCTTTTTTTCTTATGTAGGGACTTTTTTATTATTGATGGACATGGTTTTTTCTAATTCATGTTGAATTCAATTTGGTCACTTGCATTATTTTCATCTTCACTATTAAAGCATCCTCTTTTGAGATAGAAGCTTCTACATTATGCGGGGATTTGACTTTCTTTTTCTTTTTCTCTTAGGCGGGGATGTTTTTTATTATT
The DNA here is from genome assembly GCA_007258455.2 of Sequoia sempervirens. Classification (NCBI taxonomy): domain Eukaryota; kingdom Viridiplantae; phylum Streptophyta; class Pinopsida; order Cupressales; family Cupressaceae; genus Sequoia; species Sequoia sempervirens. The sequence goes on from VDFB02379374.1 coordinate 33,197, forward strand.
CATGGACGTGGCTTTTTCTAATTCATGTTGAATCCAATTTCGTCACTTGCATTTTTTTCTTTAGTATTCAAGCATCCTCTTTTGAGATAGAAGCTTCTATATTATGTGGGGATTTGGTTTTCTTTCAACTCACATGTCCTCTCGAGGGGGCATACACAACCCTCCTCATCATTCTTCTTTCACTCGGACATATTTTAGAATTAAATTTCTTTGACACAATGCGATGAACTACATTATGTCAAAGAGGGGCAAAATGTAGACACTGAAAAATGTCCTAAGCCTACAAGTGTCATTTTCCTTCATCCTCATCCTTCGATAATTGAATAATTTTAGTTAGTCAATTATGTTTGATCATATTCCTCTATTAATTAAATAATTTTTAATAATTATTTAATTAATTCACTTTCTAATTTTTATTCTACCTTGATTGATTAAATAAACTAATTGTGTCACTAATTTCTCCCTCTTCTTCAATAGTTAAATAAATTATTATTTATTTAATTATTTTGTCACCTTTCATCTATAGTTAAATAATTACCATTAATTATTTATCTATTCATGGTCCTTTAATTCTTCTATAGTTAAATAATTATTAAAATTATTTGACTATCCCATGCCACCTCCCCTATTAATTATTTAAGGTCTAATTTTCATCTCCACATTTAATTAAATTGATAAATTTAATTAAATGCTCCTCTTTTCATTTTCTCCAAATAAATAATTTGAATAATTATTTATTTGCCACTTGTCATTTTCCTCCATTTCGAATAAATAATTTAAAATAAATTATTTTATGCACCTTCACTTGGTCAAAGATGCTCTGTCATAATCCCTTGTCATAACATTCATTTATGTCATAGCATGCATGTCTTGCATGTCTATCATAGCTATCAGACGTCATAGCCATCAGCATCATAGATTTTCCATGCATGGTATATTTTTGGTGCATCAATTCTGGATCATTGTTCTTGGCATCTTTTCTGAGACTTAATCTCAACCATCTATTTCGTAACATCCCTCTCATGCATTCCCATCCATTGATCTTGGAATATTTCTAGAAGATTAATCTCAACCGTCCAGTCAAATGGTTGTCTATGAAAGCAACCTTCCTTCTCCATTTTCAACTTAACAACTATTCATCTCCAACTTTCTTGCTACCATTTGCAGGTTTTGCACAAGTATTTCAACAAATCTGAGGGAAAAGTTGCATAACAAGGAGGGCAAGAGAAGGAATCAACTACAATATAGGGAGTGCTTTATTTTGTTTGTATTCTCTTGTTGATGTGGTTTAATAGTTTAGAAGTGTTGGCTGTCACTTTATCAATGTTATTTTATTTCCAACCCCATCTCATAGAAATAAAAAGAATTATCAAAGGAAAATAATATCACTGGGTAATATTTTCTCATCAGTCTCTGCGAATTTCATAAAATGCCACCAAAGAAGCGTGAAGTGGGAATTAAAAAGGATGAGGCCAAAACTAGTAAACCATCATTGCAATGTCCGTTGCTTTCCCAGTTTCCTGGTTCAATAGACAAGGGAGCTAAGAAATTTTTTAGAGACTTAACTAAAGGTTGTAGGGACCCCATTACACCTCAATTAGGTTGGAACCTCTATTGGTACTTCTATCAGAAAAGGAACGACAAATTTCCAGCATCAAACCCATGGACCCTAGATTTGGCTAAGTTAATTGTCCCAAATATTTTTGTTGATATTGAACCAATCAAAGCCCTTGCCAATAATTACCATGCCCCAACCAAAATTTTTAGGCATCCAAATGGTGGGTTCTTAATTAATGTTACAAGAGATTCCATTATAAAATGTTTTAACCTGAATAAACAAGTTGTAACATAGGTGAATTTAGTGAAACTGGAGCAAGAGTATAAAATATTGAGAAGAACATATAGAAGTGATGAGCTTCCCCTACACATGAAGAGGGGTGATGATAACAGAAAACTCTCCATCCCTTCCTCTAGAATGGAACATTTCCAAGCTTCAAAATTTTAGGTTTATTTCAATAATACCTATCATACATTGTGGAAAGTCTTGGGGATAGATGTAGAGGAGCATATAACAATAGGGTTGATGAGAATGGCTATGATAATTCAACATTTTGAGTTGAATGTAGAGTTTTATTTTGCATCTATAATTGAGGAACAAATACATGAAGGATTGTTGCAAGTTAAGGAGGCCAAGGCTCCCATTGCCTTTAGGAAATATTCTCTGTTGTGTCATTTAATCCTATATCAAAATGAAATGAAGTGTACTAAAAGAATGAAATTGTGTACACAAGAGAATGGAGTAAGGCTACCTACACAAAATTGGTGTTACATATGTGATAGAAGATGTACAGAATGTGATTTTGTTGTGTTTGGAGATTATTTTTTTGATAGACTGATAGCTTCCCTTGGTTACCCAACACCAAGATTACCCAAATCATTGATGAAAGTAATGAGGCCTATACATTATAAGATAGACCAAGGATATACTCATAAAATTATGTCGATTGCTTCTTTATGCCACAACACACCACTATCAAGGTATAAAAATGCAACTGAGCACCACATATCTTGCCCATGTTTGTATCTGCAATGGTATGTTTTTTGGAATTCATGTGGCTGATGCTTTGGATGGAACATGATTTGATGAGGAATCAAAGGAAAGGAACATTTATTCCTGATTTAACTATAATTGAAGAGTTGGCCATTGGTTCTAATATGTTGGAAGAATTACATAGGTTCATGAGGGTTAATTATCCACTCAAATCAAGAAAGGATAGAGTGTGTGGCCTAGAGGGTCATATCAATATGATCAAAAGAACCTTATTGACAAAGAGGGCCATATCACATGAATTTGACCCTGAGGAGGATGTTATAAGAAATATGGTGTATTTTGCTAATGTAATGTAGACTATAAAAAGGTGGATAACAATTATGAAGTGGGAAAATCAAAAGAAGGAGAAGGATAGAAGTTTCAAAGGGTTTTTTACTAATGAACCTAACCTCTTGAAAAGGATGTAGATGATCCTTGATAAATTTGATGAGTTATAAAAAAATGGTCTAAGATGAGGGGTTGATTCCACTTCCCACACTTCACCAACCATCACATGAGGCATCCACATCACAGACACCACCCCCATCACCTACACATCCATCCCCTCCATCTCCTACTCATGAACCACAAGCTAGAAAATAGAAGATTGAGCCATTGGTTGAATATGACTTAATTGATGATGAAGAAGAAGAAGCAGTCATAGCTCTAACTAAAATGAAGGAGGTGGTAGAACAACAGAGAATTCAAAAGACTTGTGATTACAAGATCAAGCTTTCAAAGGAGGGAACTGATGAGATTCAAGAAGATAAGAGGGTAGTAGCCTCTCTAAGGTTTATGGAAGATGATAGTTTTATCCATAATAATGAATTTAAGTATTTTTGGATTAAAATGAAGATGAAACAATTTGATGATAGATTGAAAATCAATCTTAGAGGAGCTAAGGAATCAAAAGAGGTTGAGATGTAGGCTCAAATGTTTGTAGAGTTAAATGTTGATAACATTAATGTCACCCCCAAGAGGTAAGAGAAATGGTATTAAAAAGTGACATGCTAATTATACCAAGGATGGAGCTATCTAAAGTGTTTCTTCTATATCAAATCAGAGCACTAGCTGACCCAATGTGGGTAGCAGAATTTGATTAAGAAGAGGTTGTCTCAGGAACAAGGTATAATCCTACTACCCAAGCACTCGCTCTATGGAAAAAATAGAAAAAAATGAGGAAGCCTCGACTATTGGATGTAGTATAGGAATTAAGGGGGTCATCTATGGTAAGAACAATGAAAGACACAACTCACATAGAGGCTGCAACTATGACCATGCATTCTGCAATGCTCACTAAGGATGTGGTAGAAAATATGGTAAATAATATTAATGAGTATAAGAAGAGATTAAAATTATCAAATGATGAGGTGAAAAAATTGTTTATTGAAAATGTAAAGTTAAAAAATTCGTTACAGTAGGCCACCACAATGTGAGGAGATGAATTGATTGTATATCACCCACCTATCTAGGCAGAGGAGATACAACAAATGAGAGAAGAAATTGATAAGCTGAAGAAGCATAACATGGAAGATGTCAAGCATCATATCACAAACACTCTAAAAAGGATATTAGAGTATAGAGTTGACATACTAAAGGGGAAGATAAATGGAGTACATGAAAACTTTAACAATCTGATTAAAGCTTTGGAACAGACAAATACTAACTCCCCCATCCTTGAAGAGCTTCAAAAGAGATGTCAACCTGCCTTCCACATAGTGATTACTTTATGCAAGGCCACACATAGGAATTCAGAGGCCCCATCAAGGCTTAAACCTACACATGAAATGGTGAAAGGAGTGATTCATGAGTATAAATATTTGATTGATATAAGGAAGAAATAGGAAAGTAGGAGGAGTGCATTTGATTCTATCAAATACCTCGTCAGGCCATCAATCATCAAAAATGACAATCAGTTGAAAGGTATAGATGAATGGAGAGAGGATTTTGATCAAATGATTCCTAAGTTCTTGACACATGCACATGGTAATGGGGAGATCAATCACAACAGATTGCACACTTTGATCGATGGGATCATCATGCTAGACAATCGATATAAAAAGTTTGTGGGGGATGTCATAAATCTCCTAGATAATAGATGGACGAGTCATCTTGAAAACTTCATAGCTACATAGGAATTCAAATGTCCAAGCAATTTGACAATTAATAAGTGGTAGGAAAAATATTTAAGCTTTGTTGAAGATTGATTATATACATCATGAAGAAGTAGTATCATACATTAAAAGCTTTGAATAGGCCTTAGACGACCACATGATTTTACTCGAAAGACTAACAGATTGATACATATGTTATGATTAGTTTTTTTTAGTTATGTTTAATTTCAAAATTATGTTTTGTTATCAAAAGAAGTGTCCTTTGGTCTGAAGCTTGTTTCCTCTCGTATTTATAAGAGAGACCAAGACCAAAGAAAGGAATCAAATATAGGAGAAATAAATAGGTGAATAGGGATATATAGATAATATAATGTTGTCATAATCCTTACATTTCAATTGACCATGTTGCAAGAACAATTTTGAAGAAGTTAATGAAAGATCTCTGATTTTTTGGTGTCATATTGGTATCAATTGTTTGATGAATTAATTGAAAAATATTATCAGGTTGTCTCCAAGGTTGATATTTCCTTATTTAAATCTGTGTATCAAGGATATTTTCAATTTATCAAGGAACATTTTTTTTCTTGTGTGGTTCAATTAATTGACTCCTTCAAGTAAGGATTAAATTCTTTTAATTAATTATAGTAATCATGAAAAGGTCATTTGGATCAATAAGAAGAACTTGGTAATTGCACCTGTGCATGTTTCTACAAGTTATAAACCAATATTAGTGTGCCAAATAGTTAGAGTTACTGACAAGCACAAGCCACTCATCTTAGACTTTCATTTGACTCCATATACCCAACAAGGCACTGGTCTCATACATTTCATCATTTAGTTTTATCAGTTTTTTTTCAAAACCTCACATCTATTAATTGAACATATTCATATATTTTACCTTGATATTGCTTATACAATTTACACCAAATTAGGTTTGCATTTCTCCACTTCTAATTTTTGTTGTGGATAGGTTGGTTAAGTAGGAAACATATAATTTAAGTCTGCCTCATTTTCATAGGTGCACCCGGCTATGTCTGGCAGAGTCTGAAGAGAAGAAGGCTTAACTATACCATTTGGCCTTGTTTGTTAGCTTGAAATGTACCAAGAGCCTGGAAACCTCTTGTGGTTTTTTAAAATGTTATTTTGAGAGTTAATGGATTGGCGAATCTACTGGGGACCCAAACCTGAATCTAGACCTTCATCATAGAGTGAAAACCTTACATAAGACTGTTGGGAATAAGAAATTATAAATTTTTCTCACTTCTCTAAAAGTGAGTGGCGACTCTAAAAGAACAAGTGCATTGATATTGATAAAATAAAGTACATACCAAAAAGAACAAACTTTAGAGTTTAGACCATCACAATAGTTCACAATATGCATGGAAGAAGGTCCCTATATAAAGAAGGTCCTAGTGACAACAATAAATGGACACATAAGAATGATAAAGGTAAGAAGGTGTCTAATGAAATGTCCATGAAAAATAAGGATAAAACATCAAAACCACACTTGAGGAATATAATCACTATGATACATTAACAAATGATAATAGATCAGTTGGGGAACCTCACACTCTTGAAGAAGAAAAGAATCCTTTCTATCAACCAGGTCCTAAGAAAGATGAAGAATTCATGGCTGGTTTGGAGGCTAAAAGAGTAAAGAGACAACAAGAATATGATCAAAAAATGGCATTACTTGAAGGGAATCAAAATGAGCCTACTGATAATGTATCTTTTGAAGAAAATTACGAATATATGACTTAGGAAGAATTGAATGCACAGTTGGAATATGAAAGACAAGAGATGGAAAGAAAGAAAGTAGAATATGAATAAAGGCTCTAAGTGATAAAATAACTCTAGGAATTGAAGCTACAAAGAGCCTAGTTTGATGCTCAGATAGCTAACCTCCATAAATATATACCACCTCACAAGCAAGGTAATATTAATGTAGGACCTTCAAATCCACTAAAAGAAATACAAAATTCATTCGGGAATCAATACAAACCATCGAATGCTCCACCTAAAAATCTATCACAACACCCAAATGCTCAAACACCTCTTGTCCAACAATATATTCCACCACCCACACACAATACAATAATCCATTATACCAATATCACCATCTCGAGAACCCACCTCCTCAACACTACACAACTATGATCAAACAATTTGACTTAGCAAGATTCCAAATCTATCCTTACCCTATGGATAGCAGTTGGAGAGGTCTTGTCCCAAATTTCATAGGAATTAGTGTAGTCACAACTAAGGAACACTTAAGGAATTTTAATGATTTTCTTCAAGATATAGATATGCAGTATGAAGATGTATAGATGAGGCTATTTATGATGTCACTAACTAAAGAAGCTAGAGATTGGTTTAATAGTTTACCGACATCTTCTATTGCTTCCATTCAAGAGTTTTATGATCAGTTCCTTGAACATTATGGTAATCAATGTACACCAGAGTTTTCCTTGCATGAATTGATAAGTATCTAGAAATACCAAAACGAGTCAGTTTAGGACTTCAACCAAAGATTCTCCAAATTGCATAATAAGATACCATCTAGGTCTAAATTGGCATACCCTACAACATTGAGTATTTATCTAAAATCATTTGATCCAAAGACAAGATATGAACTTAGAAATAGGTGCCCTAGAAATTTAGCTGAAGCTAAAAAATAGTAGATGAAGATTCTACTATTGAAAACAATAGAAAGGTTGTGGGGATGACTAGTAAAAGAGATAGTCTCAAGGTTCCCCAAAATTTTAACAATCCTTAGAATAGACAAGAGAACACATATAGGAATGAAAACCCAAATCTACATGATATGCCATACAATACAAATTGGAAGGATGGAAAGCCCATATTTGACAAACAAAAGAGTAAGGACACTCCTGATCCCTTAAAGAAGAGAGGAGCACACATGGTTAACAATAATCCTTGGTGTTAAATTTGCAATTTGCCACATTCCCCTAATGATTGTGTTGTAGCTCTGTCAATAAAAGGAGAAGAATTACTGGTAGATAATGAAGAATAAGATCATACAATATATTTAACCTCTCACACCATCCATCCAATTGAGCAAGAATATTCATCTTTAGAAGAAGAGGGCTACGAGTATGAAGTTGATAATCAAAGGTACAATGCCCATATGGCAGAATAACAAGCCTTTTCTGATTATGACAAAAGTGATGTAGAATAAGGAATCCTACTAAAGAGGAGTTAAAAGAATTAACTATTGTTGTAGTTGAGCAAGCAAAAAGTAACTATAGGCTAAAAAATAGAACAATAAACACAAAAGGCGATGTTCCAAGAGGGATATTTGTGAAAGATAAAGAAGCAACATGGGGAGCACCAAAAAGGACACAAACAAAAGAGAAAAGGAGGAAAACAAAGGAGATTTATTAGAGCAAAAGAAGAACACCAAGATAGAAAATACATATTTTGATTTCACATAGGCCTCGTCTTAGTAAAAATGTCTATTCCATTATAAGAAATGATGAAGATAAAAGAGTATAGGGACAATGCTATTCAATTAATATCTAATGGAAATGATAAAAGCACAAATCCTAAGAACAAGGGGTCCACAAAGGTCACTAATAAGCAGGAAAAGGTAAAGGTTCTTGGGGTGTGTCTAGGTGATGTATTGATAAATCCTCCACAAGTTGATCCATTCTTTATTACATTACTCATAAATAATAAGCTGGTAAGAAATTGTATGATATACTTTGGTGTTGCAATCAACATCATGCATGTTGGGGTTATGAAATAGCTTGGCATGCAGGTGGAAACTATTGGTGGAAAATGTTATGCTATGGATAGAAGACCTATTCCAGTGGTAGGAATTATGAAAGATATAGAGGTGAAGTTGTCTACTTATCCATAAGTAGTATATAATATTGATATAATTGTAATTGATACACCTCCTCATTTTGGAATGCTTTTGTCAAGACAATGTACTACAACAGTTGGAGGAAATGTATAGTTTGACTTGTCCTATGCCACAATACCACTCAATGGTGAAGAGGTCAAGTTATATAGAGAACCAAGGATGAGTCAAATTGTGGATTATGTTCCTAAAGAGCAACTAAATTTCTTTTGTGATGTGGATTTAGGGAGTTTTAGGATAGAGCCTTCCAATTCTGAATTAGTGAATACTAACCAAATTGATAAACATGTTTCTAAAGATCAACATGGTGTATGAAAGATGTATTTTGATGGAGCATGTAGTTAGGAAGGCAATGGAGTGGGGGTAGTATTTATCTCACTTGAAGGTACTACATTCAAGTATTCATTTTTGTTGATGTTTGAATGTACAAATAATATAGTAGAGTATGAAGCCCAACTAATTGGTTTAAATATGGTTGTCAAATACAAGATCAAACTACTAACTATTCTTGGAGACTCTGATTTGCTCATTTCACAAGTCAGGTCAAGATATGCTACAAAAAACAAAAGGTTAAAACAATAAAGAAATTATGTGTGGGATATAATTGAATTATTTGATGCTTTTTCCATTGATTGGATTGACAGGTCCAAGAACTTGATGGTAGATTTCCTAGCCAATATAGCCCTAAAAAGAAATGATATCACCCTAGTTGGAGTATCTCAAGTTGAATTCAAAACAAGGCTTGCAATCTATGATAATATCTATAGTTGGAAATTTTTCAATGATGACACTAATCTCATAAGGTTTCTCCATTGCATAGACCAGTATGAAGCTCAAGAGATTGACTTGAATGAATTTGTTGAGGAAGTAGATGGCAAACAAACTGTATTTGGAAAAGAATTTTTGTAGCTTAAGACCAACAAACTTCCCAAAGGACTTGTGTCACTAAAAAGGGTATATGATGGAAATGATTTTTCTCTCGTGAAGCAAACATTAGTAAAGAGAGAAGATGTTGAGGAAATCAATTTCAGGATTGAATTAGCACCAAAAAGGGTATATATTGGAAAGAAAATAAGTCCAACAATCAGAAGAATGCTAATTGCACTGTTAAGAAAGTACAAGCATACTTTTGCATGGTCCTATGAGAATCTTAAAGCATATAGAGATGATTTATTCCAACATAAGATTCCATTAAAACTAGATGCAAAACCATTTAGGAAAAAGCAAAGACCCATCAACCCAACTTTGGAGCATAAAATACAAGAGGAGTTGGAAAAAATCAAAGATGGAGGTATTATCAAGCCCATTAGACATTTAACATGGGTCTCAAACTTGGTCCCAGTAAGAAAGAAAAATGGGGATATTGGACTATGCATTGAATTCAAAAATTTAAATGTTGTTTCCCTTAAAGATAATTACCCTCTCCTAAATATGGAAGTTGTACTGCACAAAGTAACTAGATGTGAGTTGTTGTTAATGGCAGATGAATTTTCTGGGTATAATCAAGTCAAAGTTAAAGAGTCTCAAGAATACAAGACAACTTTTACTACACCATGGGGGACATATGTCTATGTGAGAATGTGATTTCGTCTCACAAATGCAAGAGAAACTTTCCAAAGGGCCATGGATGTGGCATTCATAGATTTAATCAATGCTATAATGGTAGTATACCAGGACAACCTCACTTCTTATTCCAAAAGGGTAGAAGACTATGTAGAACACTTGGAGAAAATATTCATCAGGGCTTTGGAATATGGTATCAATCTCAATCCTAAGAAATGTCACTTTGTTGTCACAGAGGGTAAGTTGTTGGGGCATATTGTATCAAAAGAGGGAATTATAATAAACCCTAAAAGAGTAGAAGTCATAGACAAAATCCCCATTCCCAAAACTACCAAAGCCATTCAATCATTTTTTGGACAAATTAACTTTGTTAGGAGATTTGTGTCAAATTTTGTTGAAATTATTAAACCTATATCCAAAATGTTGAAGAAGTGAGAAAAAATAATCTAGAATAAAAAAGTACTGGAAGCTTTTATATCCATCAAAAAAGCAATCAAAGAAGCCCCTATTCTAAAATCTCCTAATTTTTCCAAACCTTTCGAAATATTTTCATTTGCCTCATTCCATACCATAGTAGCTATTATGTAACAAAATAATAATGAAGGGTATGCGCAACCTATGTTCTTTTTTAGCAAATCACTACAAGGGTCAAAATTAAAGTATGATATTATGGAGAAACAAGATTATGCATTGGTCAAAGCAACAAAAGCTTTTAGACCATATTTAGTTGGAGCCAAAGTAATTGCATATGTACCACATGTAGCTGTGAAAGATATTTTGGTACAAACAGAGGTGACAGGAAAGAGATGTAGATGGATCAATAAAATTCAAGAATTTAATATGGAACTTTAGATTACCAAGTTAGTGAGGGGACATGGCCTAGCCAAACTAATGGCAAAAGCAAACATTGAGCTAACCAGATTTATAGTGTAGAAAATGAGGATGGCACAATTACAAGCATTGAACATACTCCTTGGTACACAAACATAGTGTATTATCTTAGACATATGAAGTGTCCTAAAGGATTGAATTATAATCAGAGGAGAACTCTAAAGTTGTAGGCATCCAAGTACGTATTCATAGAAGGGGATTTGTTTTGGAAAAATAGGGATGGAGTTCTATTATTATGTCTAGATGAATCACAGGTAGAACATGTCTTGAGGGAGATACGTGGAGTGTGTGAGGTCATTATTCTGCCAAAACCACCACACATAAGATTCTCAGGGTAGGCTATTATTGGCCTAAGGTTTCCAATGACTCTTTTTCATATGTAAGGAGGTGTGAATCTTGTCAAAAATTCTCAAGAAAGATGAAATATCAAGGATCCTTACTAGTTAGACCTTTACAAGTAGAAGCCCCTTTTCATCAATGGGGAATTGATTTTATTGGGGAAATATAGGAAAAATCAAGTGGGGGACATAAATGGATATTAGTGGCAATTGATTATTCCACAAAATGGGTGGACACAATCCCAACTAAAAATGCAACAAGAAAGGTGGTAATAATTTTTTTGATGGAGAATATCATAACTAGATTTGGCACACTAGTAAAGTTGATAATAGACAATGGGATGTGTTTTAGGTATTATGAATTCAAAAATTTCTGCAACAAATATGGCATCACCATTTCTTATGCTGCCCCTTACCACCCACAAGCAAATGGTCAGGTAGAATCTAGTAATGAAAGTCTTCTAAAAATCATCAGAAGGATGTTAGATGGAAACAACAAGGCATGGGACTCAAAGTTGAGAATGGTTGTGTGGGAAGATAGGATTATTGTAAAGAAGGTGATTGAAAATTCTCCATTTGAATTGGTATATGGAATAGAAGTCAGGATGCCATTGCAAAACCTTTTAAAAGTTTATAATTTCATCCTTTAGGAAGACTTAGATATTCTAGAACCAATGGAGGAAAGGATGGAGCAGCTAGGAGAAATTGATGAAATAAGGAGAATGTCCCAAAATAAAAATGTGAAGTTGCAATCACAAATGAAATATCTTTTTGATAAGAAATCCAAAGATAGAAAAATTGAGGTGAATGATTTGGTACTGATGTGGAATTCTAGATGTCAAGAAAAGGGAAAGCATGGAAAGTTTGAAGCCTTGTGGTTAGGTCCCTTTGTTATCATTGGAAATGGAGGGGATGACTATTATTATTTACAAAAAATGTTAGGTGAAGAATAAGAACTTCTAGTACATCCAGGAAATTTCTAAAACACTTATTTTCTTGAAGAGCACTAGAGGATTAAGGATTTCCAGTGCATGGACAATTCTTGAAAAAACTCTAAAAGTAATCTATTTCCATGCACAGTAGTTTAGGAAATCAAAAAGGGACTAGGAATTTCTAGTACATGGACAATCCTAGAATTACCTCATTAAAGAAAAAATTTCTTTCCATGTACAGTAGTGTAGGATCATTTTCATTTCCATCATTTTTCACCTCCATATCCATTTTCATTCCATCTTCACCACATTTTCATTTTTTATATCCTTTGAAAACTTGGTCTACACCTAGAGATATTCTACATTCTTGCATTGATTGGTAAATCACTCATCCCCAACTGGAGCCATTGTTGGAACTAGAATTTTCATAAAAATTATAAGGAATTTATCAATTAAATTATGAAATTCCCAAATATCATTTTCAGAAAAGGTCACATTATCGCCATCCATAAAGTCAATTTTTCCTTTTACCACTATACCGCTACCATATTGGCCACCCTCATCATACCTCTCTACTGCAGCTCATCACCAAGCAACTCATGGTATGATGGTAAAAGGAGCCACTACTATAGACTGTAACCTTCACCCTTTACCACTATACCTCGGGGGGTCAAGACATAGTCTGTTGTAGAGCGATACACTAAAGAGGAGTACCGAGAAGACACAGTAGTAAGAAAAAGGAGAAAAAGGTGATCCACGGTAGAGAGGTATATTCAATATATGTACTAAGAAAACACCACAACATCGCAAGGGAGTGAAATCTAACAAGAGGTATTGCAATAAATCAGCCATTAGGTCATTTAAAGTACACCAATCACATCATTCAACATGAAAATATAAAAATTGAGCTCAATACAAATATTTGAATTGTGCAAACTTGTGAGACAAGAGTAAATGCATCTTGGTGTTAAAATACATGAAATAAGTTGATATTTTCCATTCATAGTAGTTGAAACCAAGTTGTAGATGAGCTTAAAGTGCAGAAGTAAAAGGAATTCTCTAAGGCAAATTATATCACTGGGTAAGCTTTACTCATCACTCTCTATGAATTTCATAAAATGACACCAAAGAAGCGTGAAGTAGGTATTAAAAAGGATGAGGCCAAAACCAACAAACCATCATTGCAATCCTTGTTGCTTTCCTTGTTGCCTGGTTCAATAGACAAGGGACCTAAGAAAGTTTTGAGACACTTAGCTCAAGGATGTAGGGACCCATTATACCTTAGTCTGGTTGGAACCTCTATTGGTACTTCTATCAGAAAAGGAACGACAAGTTTTTGAAATCACACCCATGGACCCTAGATTTGGCTAAGTTAATCATCCTAAATGTTTTTGTTGATATTGAGCTAATCAAAGCCCTTTCCAATAGTTACCATGCCCCAACCAAAACTATTAGGCTTCCAAATGGTGGGTGCTTAATTGATGTTACAAGATATTCCATTATAAAAATTCTTTAACCTAAATAAACAAGTTGTAATAGAGATGAATTTAGTGAAACTAGAGCAAGAGTATAAAATATTGAGAAGAACATATTGAAGTGATGAGCTTCCCCTACACTTGAAGATGGGTGATGATAGAAAAAAACTCTCCATCTCTTCCTCTAGAATGGAACCTTTCCAAGCCTCAAAATTTTAGGTTTATTTCAAGAATACCTATCATGCATTGTGCCAAGTCTTGGGGATAGATGTAGAGGAGCATATACCAATAGGGTCGATGAGAATGGCTATGACAATTCAACATTATGAGTCAAATATAGAGTTTGGTTTTGCATCTATAATTGAGGAACAAATACATGAGGGATTGATGGAAGTTAAGGAGGCCAAGGCTTCCATTTCCTTTGTAATGCCCCATCTTGTCACCTAAGGAATGTTGCAATTGACTATGAAAGTGAAATAAAAAAAATTTTAAGTGTTAATATTAACTTTATTAGTTGCATGCATTCTCTAAGTTACGCGACATCACACTACTTGAGAATCCCATAGATGACTTTTGTATTTAGTATTGCATGTAAATTAATTCACATAACTTAAAAAGCATACAATGTATAACATTTGAATTCCATTCATGAAAGTATAAAGTACAAATAAGATTCTTACATTGCTTTTGAAATGACATCACAATACTCATTCTCCAGATGAGGTAGATCAAATAATAGTTTACAGTTACCTTTTACGAATGTTCACCTCATAACAATTAAGAGATGTTTCAAATACAAGATTTCCAATGATGCAATAAAGGAAGTACATATATATCCAAATACGAGCTCTCCATCCATGAAGCTCTCGTTGCCATGATCATAAACTGGGGACCCAAAGGAGTAAGGTGCACGTTCCACCCAACCATGTGATACATGTAGGTCCACCCCTCATGCTAGGAGATAGTAATAAGGTTCCCTAGACATAACCTACAAACCCTAGACACAAGTAAAAACATAGAAACTCTATACAAGTACATACTTAACTTATTGGTTATATTGCTTCCAGATTTAGGACAATCAAATATAAAAAGTTCACAAGGACACTATTATTTTAGGTGGAGTGTCATCACAATGTTGCATAGGTTACCCTAGTGTTTCTTCCTAGGTTTCGGCCCCCATCTTGGGTTACCCTGGTCACCTCTTACGAAACCCGGCCCCTCATGCAAACTGTTGCGAAATCGAATATCTTTTAAAATAACAAGATAACTACTTGCCATTCCAGGCCTTCTTGACTTATTCTCTAGACTGAACTAGCCCTTGAGTCTATAAGTGAGGCATAATTAATCCAGTTAAATATTTTAGAATACCCAATGTGTTGATCTAGTTTTCTCTATTTTACTAACTCTACATGAGTTACCCAGACACCACTTTGTGTGTCAGCCCTCACACAAAGCCACTCCCCTAAAAATAACATAAAGAAAATAACTCCACTAACTAAGGTTGACAAAGTGCACATAAAATAGTTTCAAACTCCAAACGTACAACAATGGACATCACAACCTGTTCCTAGAACCAGGTGTCGCTAAACCAAACAAAATCATATAGAACCATGTGCACAACCCTAGTTTGTTCAAATATGAAACCATTATAAGAATTAACTCCCATTAAGAAATCACATCTGGAAGGCTTGAAATCACAAAGAATCCCCAATTTTCCCAACAAGAAAATAAAACAACTTAAAGTAATTCAGGAAAAATAAAAAACCTAATTTTAGGATTTACTAAATCCAATCAAGTCAGTTAAAAATAGCATGAAAATAAAACAACTTGATTTCAGTTCTTTTCTCAAACAATTTAAAGAAATTGTTACAATTAATCTTATTTTGATTTTCTCAATTTCACATAAAAATAAATACCAAATTTTCTCTTTCAACTTTATTGTTTCAAAAATAATTGATCTCATGCATTACATGCATTTAAGTCAAAAGAGAATCTTATTTAAATACTAAAATTATTTTCCTAATTCTACATAAGTATACATACTATTCATTTAAATAAATGCACATCAAAACAATATAATTAAATATTTATTTAAATATATAAATAAATATTCTTAATTATCCAAATTAAAATTATATTCCTTGATATTTAAAACACACATTAAAAACTTATATATTACAATATATATATATATACATTATATATATAACATATATTTTAATAATATATTATATATGTAATATATAATATATTAAAATTAAGTTTAAAATTAAATTAAAACAATTTATATTTTATAATAACAAAGGGCAGGGGCCCGACTGTCTACACAGTCGAACCCTCCATGGGAGGGTGCGGCTGTGCAGGCAATGTCGTTGTTGCCCTCATAGCCGGCTCCCCTATGGGGGTTGGTCGTGGGGTAGCCCCGGCCCTTCCCACAGTAAGATACAAAAATTTATTAAATTTTATTTCTATAAAATTTTGAAATTTCTTCCGCGTTCCTGTACGAAAATTCACGTACGGAAATTCAAGAAAATAAAGAATTTCTTCAAAAAAAAAAATTGATCTAAAAGATTATATATATATTGATTTATGTATATGTATATTATATGTAATTTTATTTAATAATCAAAATCATTCAGAAAGGCAACTAATTTCTACAAAATTTTCTACAGGAAATTGAGAAAATTATGATTGTACAAAATTATTTCCTCATAAAATTCCAATTCAACTTCAATGGGTTTTCAATTCCATTTTAATAATAAACAATTTCCTCCATAATTTAAAATACTCAAATACTCTAAATATTATTTTCCGGTAAGATCTTTCAGAGGCTTCTTTTCACCAATTGTCAAAGGAATACTATTTTTCAAATCTACAGAGCATACATCTGTTTCCTTTTGAATTTCTTCTATTGTTTTCTCTATCCTTGTTTTCTTGAAATTCTCACAAATATCAAGTTTCTACAAAAAGATTTCCGGCAAACAATTTGCCGAGAAGAACAAGGGTTTTAACAAAAAATTCTTCTACAGGTAATTTATAAATTCATTTACACAGGCAATCTTTTCCAAAGTAGACAAATTAAAATACATAGGAAAATACCTGCACTCCTGAAGCTTGAAAATTGTCCGTAGAAGATAAGCTTTGCTTGCCTGAAGCGTGCAACCTTCAAAGCCCCTCTAGGACACCAAATCCAGAAAGATGCTAATACCAACCCAAAGAGATCTTCCAGAAATATACAACAAATCCAATACAAATTTCACAAATCTACTCAAATCAATTTTTTTTAGAGAACCTATTCTTTCATTTCCCATGAAGTCATTTTTTTGTTTCCCCAAAATCCAGATAACCTCCGAGAAAATCCTCAACAAGAAGCATTAATTCCATTGCCACACACGTCAAGAAGAAAATATCTTCTAACAACTTATCGGTAAATCTTTCTTTCTTCTTTTTCAAGATTTGCATGCTTTTAAAGAATTTAAAATTTTCAAATTTCAAAATACAAATTTCCCTTTTTCCTCATTTAATTTATTTATTTAGCAATTAAAATACCATTTCCCACATAATAATTAATTTTAAATTTAAATCTATTCAC
>VDFB02379375.1:0-10521 GCA_007258455.2 Sequoia sempervirens
AAGAATAATGTTTTAAAAGCTTTTGAATTTTTTGAAGGCACGTGTTAGGTCCATTTTGGATGTGATTTGATTGAGTTTCATTGAATTTGAAGACTTTGACAAGCATTTTACTGTCAACAGGTTTACAAACTCAGAATTAAGGGTTTGAAGGCACTTAAAATGGAATAAACACCCATTCCACCTGTAGATTAGTGTAAGACTTGGTGGAATTGGTGCAATAGGTTAGATTTAGATATTGATGGAGTTTGTTTGAGCAGGGAAGGCGGTTTGAGTGATTTTGAATGCTGCCCTAGGTATGTTTTCATGTGTTTTTGCTTGAAAAGTAATGGCTAAGAGATGCAGTATGGTGAAAATGGATTGGTAAAGGTTAGGAGTTGTTTTGAGGAGCATGTGCAAACTATATGGAGCATGTTTGATGCATTGATAAGTTGAAAAGAAGTTGGGAATGTGGATTTTCAATAAACCCCCTTGGAAATGGCTTAAAATGAGGGTTTTGTGTTAAGTTGACTTGGTGAGCATTTCTCTTGATAAAGGTTGTTGATTTAGGGCTTTTGTAGTCTGGTTATGACCCTGCAATAAAGATTTGGGGTTGGCAGATAGTCTGGAATGATGATGCTTTGTAAAAGTGGCCTAATTGGCCTAAGAGGGCAGTGTAGCAACAGTAGTTTGGAGGATATGTTCCAAAGGAACCATATGAGGTTTTGAGATATGTTTTGAAAAGGCTGAAAGGGTGTTTGAAACATCTTTTAGTTTTTGTGTTTGAGGGGTATTTTGAGAGTTGTGCTTAGAAAACACTGTTTGCAATGCTACTAGAAGAATTGAGTGAAATTGTGAAAAGTTGTTAAGTTTGAGTTTTGAAGGCAGAAAGATTGGTTGATTTTGATCAAATTGTGTTTGTTGGAAGGTTTGCCTCCCTGCTCTGCATCAATTTCGCCCAAACAAGGTCTATCCATGTCAGTGTAATGGATCATGCTCAATATGGGCTCAGTGAAACTGACGAGATACTCAACACGATCCCACCAACCATCATCTAGGATCCTTTTCTTAACCCTATTTCCCCTTTCAATGCTAGATTGCCTCCATACAAACCAATTGGGGCTGATGATCATATTACAGAGTGCCTCACGAACCTTCATAAGTCGTCTCAACACAATTGTGTTGGAGGCAAAACGGGTCTCTCACCAACCGTTTCAAAATAAAATTAAAATATTGAGAATTAACTTACCTTAAACAACTCCAATTTTGAGAATTGTCTAAATATGCCTTGTGTCATATGGTGGTTGGTGGCAAACATTTGGATGTCTTCGGCCTCAGCATACACCTGTTTGATCCACTCAATTTTGGTTCCAATTTTTTGTAGCATTAGATTGAGGGAGTGGACAACACAAGGTGTCCAAAAAATGTGTGAATACTTCTCGATCAATAATCCAACAGCCCCATCATGAATCAGTACCGCCGAATCAATGGATAACCCCCCAATGGTCCGCTTTCCCCTAGGATCTTCGCAGTTCAAGCACGCCTCAATCCAGGTGATTTTCTTGCCACCTCTAAATGCCCTGTCTCGGCCACACCGGAGCATCTCCTTGTTCTACCGGCTAAGACCTTCGAACGAAGCCAAGTCTCACCGCTCGTACTTAGCGAACAGAAAAATGCAATCTAAAAAAGTGCGCCTCACCAAGCCAAATTGGCTGTTCGAATGCATGCCAAAATTTAGCTTTGCATGAAGTGACTTTTTCCAAAAAAATGTAATAGCTCTAAATTTTAGCGCCATTTACACTTTTTTTCCATTAATTCTAAACCTTTTTTGGGCACGCTCATGATTTTCGCCTTTTCACAACGTACAATTTTCGCTTCCAAATTTATTGCCTGGACTTGAGTTAGGTTTTCGATTTTCTTCACTTAAAAGGTTTTAGTTCTACCATTTTCATTGTTTATGATTTTAGTTCTTCCTCTTCATGCCGGGCTTAGCTTTTCTCAAACCGCAGCTTTTTGAGTTTTTTCGACATCCCCACCTCCGTGAATTTCGTGTACATCAGGTAATTACCTTTTGTGATTTACTTGTTTCTCTTACAAGAAGAAGGGCTTCCCTTCCCGAGAGGAGATTCATCTCACATAGCCGTATTAGTCCGTTGTAATCGAGAGTTGATTACATAATTTTCACCCAACAGTTTTTTGGTGACTCCGCTGGGGACACGATACGCATTCTAAAGCCTCATGCTTTCGTTTGAAGTATACCTGTGTCCTTTTCTATTGTAATTTATTTTCTTATAAGTTTTTCAAGATTTCACCAAGGACATGTAAATGGCTGCTCAAGGTCCTTGGGGAAATGCTTTTGGTCCGTTGAGCCTAGTTCTACCTCTACATGCTCTTCCTGAAGGCTCACGGAAGAACTTTCCCAAGTTTTTTGGTGATGGACAACATCCTGACGAGCACGTTGCTGCTTTCTACATTGCTTGTGGGGTTCATGGTGTTGAATACGAAGATGTATCTGTAAGGTTGTTTGTGGAGACTCTCCAAGGCGTTGCTGCAGATTGGTTTTATCATTTGGCACCAAGTACCATCACAAACTGGGCAACTCTCATAGCCAAGTTTGAAGAAAGGTTCAAGCCTCCTGAAGATGCTCATGCTTTGTTGGCTCAGCTCACCCAGTTGAAGAAGGAATCTCACATGCCCATGCGCGAGTTCATTGCTCACTTCAACAAGTTGACACGAAGAATTCCAACTGTTGCTCAACCTACAGCTGAGAACTTGAAATGTTTCTTTGTAAATGCTCAAGTGCCTAAGGTTGGTTTCCTATTGAGAAGAGCACCTCCAGCTACTCTTGCAGTTGTGCAGACCTTGGCGACAAAAATTGAAGATGATCTCATTCTTGCTGGGCAAATAAAAATTGACTCAGATGAATCTGAAGAAAGCTCTTCTTTGGAGTTATTTTCTTCCATCACAAGGAGGGATCCTATGGTGCAAAGGTTGGCAAATGAGCTATTTGACCTCAAAAAGCAATTAGCTCAAGGCATGTTTTCTGTGCCTTGCAAGGACGTACCAAGGAGGTCAATTTCAAATGTTGCTCATAATTTTGCTGTTGGTAATCAACACAAGTTATCTTCACCTCCAAAGAGGCTTGCTCTTGAGGTACCATTAGTAAAAGGAGCAGTGAAGCATCCTGACTCCGATCCAAGTGATCTCGCTGTTCTCTTCCGAGAAAAGGAAGTAGACATAGCTGGCGACTCCCAATTCTGGTTTATGCAGTCTCAGAAAGCCATTGATGAAGAGCAAAATGATGAAAGTCATTTTGTTGAAGTTCAAGTGAATGAAAATAATATTTTCTTGAGATCTGAAAAGATGGACATGCATGCAGATTTTAGTCAAGTTGAAAAGAATGCATCTGTGTCACGTGAGGACCTTCTTATAAATAATTCAGATTTTCCCAAATCTGAGGATGGTGAACATCATATTGAGGTATGCAATGCAATCATATCTTCATTTGATTCACATGAAGGAGATCATCCCAATCAGCATGAGGTTGCCATGGTTGATGAATCAGTTGTTGAGGTAGCAACTGGTAAGAAGCATTCAATCTTTGATCGATCAAGGGAATGTCCCATAAGACATCTTGCTTGGTTGGAGGCCAATGGGAAGACAAAGGTTCCACTTGCACCTGAGCGTGAAGATAAACTTGAGGATGCAGTTAAAGATATATTTGTAGATGCACAGGAGTAGCCTGGATTCAATGATTTATTTTGGAGCAGCAGTATATCCATAATATTTTCAAAGGTAGCTGAACCTGTTCATCTCTTTCATGAAGCAATGCTTCAACCTCATCTACATGTAGCTGTTAATGATCATGGAAGGCCTTGCAAGCTGCTGAAGAAAGGAAACTATTTTGTTGAACCTGTGAACGGTTTCATTTGAGAAGGTCTCATTAATGGCTAGTTTTAATTAGGTAGATTTTTCCCTTTTTCAATAAGTGCATTTGCATAAGTTTGCGTCTTGTTTTCGTAAATTTGTTTTTCGTCCTTGTCACCTGACTCCAATCCCAATGGATAAAGGCACTTGAATTCTGGAGTTCTTCTCCCTTCATTCATTTCAAAGAATGGTTGAAGGAAGATCCCCAACAGGAGCCAGCTATTATCACGGAATCTAGCAGCGCTCGTTCCACGGATAACCCCCCTACGAAACTTGTCTGTTTCCTAGGATTCGTGAAGTTCATGTACGCATAATGGAGTGATTTTTGATCCACCTCGAAATGCATTCCCAAGTCTCGAATAGTCAATTTGAGCATTCCCCCATGTTCGCCTCGCGAAGACCTTTGAAACGAGCTCCTTCGCGAAGTTTCACTGTTCGTACTTAGCGAATTGTGGAAAATGCAGTGGCACTGAAAAAGTGCGCTCCTGCCCTGAAGCCAAAATTGGCTAAGTCTGGAAAATGCAAGGGCGCTAAAATTTAGCGCCCCTGCATGAAGTGACTTTTTCCAAAATGTAATAGCTCTAAATTTTAGCGCCATTACACTTTTTCCTGACACTTAAACATTTTTGGCCCTGGCACGTTTCTTCATGATTTTCGCGTCTTTCGTCAATCGTGCCACTTTTCGTGCCTAAATTTATTGCTCGACTTGAGTTAGGTTTTCGATTTTCTCTTTCACTTAAAAGTGTTTTAGTTCGCCATTTTCATTGTTTATGATTTTAAGTTCTTCCTCTCTTCATGCTGGGCGAGTTTTCTTCAAACTGCAAATACGTTTTTTGAGTTTTTCGACATCCCCCAATCTGCGGAATTTCTGCGGTACATTGTGTAATTACTTTTTGTGATTTACTTTTGTTTCACTTAGCAAAGAAGAAGGGCGCCCCTTCCCGAGAGGAGAGGATTCATATTTCACATAGCCAGGTCCGTTGTGTAATCAATGAGAGTTGGAGCCATACATTTCACCCAACACAACCCTACAATTTTTTGCATTGTCGGTTACAACTTGCACACCATTTTGATGGCCCACTTCTTCAATAACTTGACAAAGGATGTTAGCAATAAATGGACCATCCTTCACCTGTCCTTCACAATCCACTACTCTCAAAAACATTGCTCCTTTAGGGGACACGGCAATGACATTGATCAATGGGTGATTTTTTGCATCTTTCCATCCATCAAAAATGATGGTCACCCCTGTTTCGATCCACAAATCCCTTATGGGCTTCAAAGAGTCTGCTACATGTTTCAGCTCTTTCTCCAATAAGGTGCAACACACCTTCTCAAAACTTGGGGACCCTTATACCCCTTTGGAGCCTCATTAATAGATTTCTCCATTTTTTGCCAATATGGTGAACGAACAACGTTGAATGCCAATCCATTGGCATAGACACATCTTGCTATGTCTTGATCAGCAATCTCTCTTCCCTCATTCTGAAATGAAGTTTCCAACGGTCCCTTAGATCTTTTTTTTGAATAGGGCACGATTTGCTCTTGAGGGATGGACATAAATGGATGGCTATTTGTAGGTGGAAAATAAGAAGACGATGTAGGGGGCTTCATCAATTGAGATCCTTTCTTCAAAGGATGACTTGCTTTGCTTTTTCTTGCTCTTTGGTATGCTTTTTCTTGCTCAACAATATATTTCAACACTATATCATTTGGAAGGCCTTGGTTGTTCTCACCTGGACAAGGTTTGATGCCTAGTTCAGGGATCCCGCACAAGTGCCCTTTCATTCGATTGTATGAGCTCGAATATTGAACATGGCAATGACTACAAATCCAAATATATGCTCCACCACCTGGAAGTTGTTGAACCATTTCTACATATTTCCAAAGGGGAGAGTTTGGGTTTGTTTTGAAACGAGATTGGTTTGAGCCTGAGGAGGTATTGGTTGCCATTATAATATGGAATACCTCAGGCACAACATAAAATTTTGGTATTGATTCATTGAAACTAAAAGAATTAATTAATTTCAAAAAAATGAAAAAATTGAACATGTGTTATTGACATTTAGAGGAATGAAAAGAATGAAAATAAAACAAAAACTAAAAAACAGAACAAAAGAGTTCATTTGTTAAAAAAAATGTAAAAAAAAAAGAACAAAAAACTTCAAAAAACCTACCTCTTTTGAAGAAATCTTGCTCTATGATCTTCTTGGCAACGAACGGACACTTGCAAGTGCTTAGGAATAGCACAACAACCAACTTTGAACAATCAATGATCAACCTTTGAGTCTATTCAAGCTTGTGCAAGCAAGAGAGAAAGTTCAACAATGGAGGCAAAAAAACTTGTTTTTCATTCACAAATTGTTAAATGAGAATGTTTTTACCTATTTGATGTGTTAGGACACAAAGATTAGGGTTGGAGGCAACATTTTATTGTTTAGAAGTCAATAAATAGTCAAAAAAATAATTAAAAAATGCCAAAAAACTTGGGAAACGCACGACCTGGGCATGGATACATGCAGGTTCTACCCGGGTTCAAACTTTTCGGACCCACAATCAGGGTTTTGAACCTTGATTGAACCCGTAGGCAAAAAGCCAAACCATAGTCGAATTTGCACCGAACCAAACCAAAATTTTGAACCAGGATTGAACCGGATCGAACTTGGGAGCATATCTGGGCGAACCGGTGACTTAGGGTCTTCGGTGATTTCTAAGAGTTTTATGACAGTTTACTTGTACCTATCGTACCTATTGTACCAACAACAATAATACTGTATCTCAGACCTGCAATTGATCTGGGTACTATCTTTGTTTGATATCCATTGGTTTTCATGTGTTTGGGGTTTGTTTATGATTGCTTTTGAGTAGTATAGATACTCATGCTTGTTGGGAAGTTGGGTTTGATGTTTGTAGTGATTTATGTGGATTTTGGCTTTGCTGTACCTATTGTACCAATAATAATAAGTCCAGTTTCAGACTTGCAAGGTGACTGATTTCCCATTCTGTTTGATGTCCATTGTGTTCATGGTGCTTTAGCTTCAGTTTTGGTGTATTTTGGATTAGTTTTTAGTTTATGCATGTTGAGTAGTGGTGCTGGGCATACTCTTTGCAAGATTTCAGAGTGTTATCAATGTTGATCAGACCTTTTATTCAATGTTTATCAATCATAGAGGGAGTTCACGGTGCTGTATTTAAGTTTGGGATGAGTTTATTGTCATGTCCCCGAATTGGAGGTATAGTGATTTAATTAAGTTGTCCAAATTATTGATATTTCATGAGGATAGCTTAATTGATGATTTAATTAAGTCATGAGGTGTTATTAAATTAATTATTTATTAAGTTATTCCCATAAAATAAAATATCAAAAGGGATGACTTATTATTTAATTAATTTAATAATAAAAAGTGACTTAAGTGACTTAATAATAAAATAATAAAGTCACTTAAGGAATAATCAAGAATCTTCTAGAAGTCTCTTGGTGATGAGGTTGAAAAAGTATAAAAAGAGGCTTTGGCTATGCATTTGAACATCTTGAGTTGTACACACTTTTTCTACTACACTGCTGAAGTTGAATGCTTAGCTGGTTGATTTTCGCCAGGAAAGACCAAACCTAGTCGGGTTAAGGCCACTTCTAGCAGCAACACCAACCTAGTTGATAGTGGAGGAAGATACTTCGCTGACTATTGCAATCATTGAAGGTCATCATTTTGAGAGATTTATGATATTTGAGGTTCGTGGTTTCAATCAAGTAGACCAGCCCCTCGAAGGATTAGCATTATTCACATTTTCACGCTTCTCCATCTCTTTTGTGGGTATTGGAGGGATCACTTTCTCTTGCGAAGACAATCATTTCTATAACAATTTTGGAAGCCAATATTGCTGTATTTATTTT
This sequence comes from Sequoia sempervirens, assembly GCA_007258455.2. NCBI lineage: Eukaryota > Viridiplantae > Streptophyta > Pinopsida > Cupressales > Cupressaceae > Sequoia > Sequoia sempervirens. The sequence goes on from VDFB02379375.1 coordinate 7,796, forward strand.
TCTAAAAAGTTGCCAGGCAAACCAAGGGCAACCTCTTGGCAAGGGGGCGATTTTAGTTTTGGAGGCACAATAAATTCCAATAAAATTTGTGTGGCATTTTTGGGCATAGAGAAGGGTTGACACACCTTCTTGAAGGAAAAATTCAGCTTCATCAAAGAGAAACGAGCTTATTTGTGGGTGCTGCTACAAAACTAGGTTCTTCATTTCTGAAGTTATTTTGCATTTAGTGTCTAATTTACATTAAGGATCATTTGCTGGTATAATCAGCATCACGGCAATATAATTACAGTCATATTATGAACAATCAAATTGCATATGTAAGGCTGTCATGAGTATGGTGGTTGGCATTGACAGTTTCAGTCATATCTATATTGTAATAAGTCTGATTGCACTTCATCTACAGCTTGTAATCACTTATATTTTGTTACGCACACCAACACCTCTGGAGTACAAGTTGTTATGAACAGCCTATGCACACTACGCAATGAGTGCTCTTCGAATTATTGAGGGGAAGCTCCCTCGATGTTCTTTGACAAATATGCTTTGTAAAGAAAAATAAGCTAAAACTACTTCCTGTCTTTTTGTTTCAGCTGCTAGAGGCACAAGACTTTCTTGAAAGAACTTTTACGTTGCAGCTGAGTTTTCTCTGGTTTTGCAAATCAACTAAACTACAACTTATATCTATCCAATCTCCTCAGGAAAACAGAGCAAGAGGAAACGGAGCAAGGTTTGACTATCTGACGATAAGTGGGTTTAGACTCTCTACTTGAGGGCAAGGTGGCACAACTATCATCTCAATCTAAACCAACTTATTGGGCACAACAGATTTAAGAATTTACTAAGACGATCTTATGGAACCCTGTGTGGCATAACACTCGACCGAAACAGCAAAGTCTTTCACGAAACAGCCTTTATCTTTATAATCTCACGAAACCCTATGTGGCATAACCTTTGATTATATCGATAAAGATTCACAAAACAGATTTATCGCTGCAACTTCTCGGAACCCTGTGTGGCATAACGATCGATCACAATGATAAATAAACACAAAACAGCCTTATCACCTCAATCTCTTGGAACCCTATGTGGCATAGCAATTGACTTCAATGATAAAGATGCTTAAACAGATTTATCTAAACTATGGACGAATTCAACATCACAATCTTTTGGAACCCTATGTGGCATAACAATCAATTGCAATAGTGAAGACACATGAACAAATACGAAAAAGAGCAATATTGAGGGCAAGGTAGGCGCAGCATATATTCCTCTCTCAAGCAAAAGTTATTTACAAATGAGCGTAAGCTCTTATTTATATACATCAAGGTGTAGGGAACCCTAAAATCACCTTGTGTTATCTATAGTTCCTGCAATGCATGCAAGCAATGCGCCCAACCCTAATTAAGCAAACTATACAGTTAACTGGGCAACTACCCTCAGTTTAACTGAAACATCTAATCTAAAAATGGACAATTGTGCGAGCATGCACGTCCTTATTAAAACAAGTTAACTGGAAGACTATCATCAGTTAACGAAAACCCTAAATACAACTCCAAGTGAACAAGGCGATTCTCAGAATAGGTATGCATGTGATGACAACCCCGAGTTAACTGAAAAGGGTAACATCCAGTTTAACTCGTGTGTGTGAAGTCTATTCTGAGAAGTGGGAACTGAAGTTCACTGTGTGTGATCTCGAGCAATCAACCCCTCAATGAGATTGTTGACTGTGTCACTGTCCGGAGCGATGAGACTCTGACGAAGGATGCTATGTCGATGCAGCATGTCCTCACCAGCTGTGATCTGAGACTGAAGTTCCCTTCTGCTCCTCGTTGCTTCATCGAAAAGTGTTGACATGACTGTAAGCTGAGTAACCTTACAGCCAACTGTCTCCCCACTGAAAATGATATGAATGAGTGCCTGGAGTTCTGATTGAACATCTGTAAGCTCCACGTAGGCACCACCCTCAATCTGATAACGGCACGGTAAGCGAGATACAAGAGTCCTCACAAACCGGAGTGCACTGGTGACGTGCTCTCTACTCTCAGCCAACTCTGATGCTAAACTGTCTTCTATCTTCGCTCTGAAAACCAACTGTCTTCCAAGAGTAGATAGCCTCTCACGATATACATCATTGGCTGTGTGGTAAAAACCAACTCGATTGAGCAATCAAAATTTCATCCAGGTTTGTTAATAGCCATATCCGTTCCTCATCCCGCGAAACCGAATCTACGGGCTCGTGCATTGTGCATAAGCGGTGATATAACTGCAGCAAAAGCATGGTACGGCCTCTAGCAACGAAATCTTCCTCCCATTCCTCCAAACGCTTGCCATATGCAACTAAATGATTGAGCTGACTTTGCTCTGTTGGTGGCTCAAGCATCGGTGGGAGTGTGTTAATGGCTTCTGGTCTGTGCACAAGACTAGAAATGTACTGACGAAGCTGTCTGATTTCAGCCTTGAGGGCTGCTTTATCCTCTCCGTCCTTTAGTATTCTGTCCTTGGCACTATCTGTAGCAACTTGAAGAAGATCAACCTGAGTCTGGCGTGTGCTGCGACCAAGGTTGACAGTGATAACTTCAAAATCCTGAGACTCTAAATCAGCCAAGCTCTTCCCCTGCGGAGGTACAGCAGTCTCGATAACAACCTCCATGCCAGTGTTTCTCTCTACGTGAACCATGTTCTTAACTCTCTTATCTGGCGCATCTTGATAAATGTCATCGAAATCG
>VDFB02379376.1:0-105373 GCA_007258455.2 Sequoia sempervirens
CAAAATGATCATGGGATCAATAGTCTAAAAAGAGCGATCAATAAGTAAATTTCAATTGGATTATATATAATAATAATTCAAACATTTTAAAGTACCTAGGACCTTCTCTATCTTTATGGGAATGGAATCCTTGGTCACCACAAATGTGATTAGAAATGTTCCTGTACTAGTAATACGGGAAGATTCAGGAAATGATGCTAAAATATCACCAGTACTAGTGGCCTCTGCATCCCCAAGTACATGTCCTGACACATGTTCTAGCATGTGTTCGCTGCTAGAAGGTACACTAACAGATGCCTGCATGGTATGTGTTGCCGATATTTCAGACGACAATATAGGCATAGATGATGGGGTCAGATGATGTGATGTATGTGCAGGAAGATCAGGATGGACACTTGTACCAACCCCTACTCCTCGGGAAGCATTTGCAGTACCCTGATCATGGCCAGGAGCATCATGAGGATGCAAAGAATCTTGTAAAAACAACACATATTTTAGTTCATGACATAAAAGAGTACAAAATATAAAACCATGAATGAACTTATGTTATAATTAAAGACCTCATGACAGCTTACTTGCAATTTTTGTGATCTCTCAGTCAATATTTTAACCCTCTCTCTTATCTCATCTGTTTGAGGCACTATGAATAACAACTTAAGGATTTCTTCATTACAATTTTTTTGGGTCTTCCTTATCATATCGAGAGGGTTTGTTAAATAAGCGATGTCATCATCACATAATATTGACTGAACCTCCCTATGGATGCTCTCGTCTACTACTCGTACCTTTCCCCAATCATTCAACTACAACAAGAATATTAAAAACATTATTGAAATTAACCCAATAAACTTATGAAAACAACATAATAATAAAACATTTTGCTTGTATCTATTTTGTACAATTATAATGAGGTAAACCTATCGAGTAGAAGAGCCTGAAGATACAACCCAATCTGTGCTCTAGGTCAGAGCCTTCTCCATACAATCAATGTCCAGCTATGACAAAAATTAAATATAAAAAATTACCAAAATAAGAACCAAGGACTTACAAAAAAATATATAAGAATAAAATGGTATATTGGGTTATTAATTGGAGGTTGGGTAAAATGGTGCATAGTACATACCACCCCCATAGTAACTATGTTTGTAACTAAGCGATTCAAATTGTAATCAATTAGCAACTCTTCCCCTGCAGTTATTGATTTTATCACACATATGAATACACGGTTTCCCTTGCACGCCTCGAATATGCAATTGAGTTGCTTATTTGTTGACCCAAGTTGTGTAGTGTTTATAAACCCTACAATATTCCCTTATGCTTTTGGCCTTCTGTCAATGTACATAGCCACTCCTTTATTTTGATCCTTATCTTTTAGCTGTATATAATTTGCTGATAGTGCATACCTATGCATACTTCGTGTATATTGAACCAGTTGCATCCAGTCTTTGTAACTATAACAGGGTCTGACATACTCCATCAATTTAGTAACTTTTTCGTAACAAACCTTTATGCCGTCCATGCAAAACAGGCCCAAACCATTTAATGATGATGGTGTTATGCAATATATCCTCTTGTTGACACAAAAATCTATGTTTATTGGAGGAAGTTCCTTGGGTACTCATTGTTTCCATAGATGTTTGTACCTCAAGGGCACCTCAACGTCGCGTATGCTCTCATCATCATAAGAATATGACCCCCCTTTAGCAAGAAAAAATTCTATGCCTTTACATAATTTTCTTCTAATCTTTTGACCTCTAGTTGATCTCCCTCTTTTATACATACTACATGTCTCGCTTTCTTCTTCTCTTCCTGAATTTCCCTCGCTCAAGGGAGACAGATCTGACAAATACCTATTTGGTGGTACCTGCACTCATAAGGATGTTGGATGAAGTTCTTTCATGGTGATGTGATCCCAAGGTGACATTATGATTAATCTATCATTTCATTGCTAGAATTTCATAGGTTATACGGTAATCAAGTCTTGATAGATTGCAAGTTATTGTTACTATCATCCAAATTTGTCCATCACAAAGCAAATCTACTTAACGTTTTAACTCCCAAACTTTGTAACAAGTGTTAAATGTGACTATGGTCCACCAGTTACACAACCAAGGCCTCAAATGTATTCTCTAATTGTAATCAAAGGACTTTTTCTCTTCATTCAAGTAAATAAACTTGAAGGGAAATACCACCAAGTGGTTTATTGGACACCTACATGACTAAAAATAGCAGAAAATTTACATTTAATTTCCATATGTCTAAGTGGTTAATGGGGAGGGAGCGTGTACTAGGCCTGGTTAAGTCATCATAAGTTTATGCTTTGGCAATAAAAAAATTTTAAATCTTAAATCTTCCTATGTCTAATTACTAAGAGACTTTAGGTATATTTTAAGGTAGGATGATTGATGAGAGAGCCCAAAGAGCCTTTCTCCATGGTATCCAGGTACACATATTAGCGGTCTTCTCTTATACAGTTGGACATGATTTAAGAACTTAGCTAGGAATTATTCATTTAACCTAAGGTTTTCTCATAATGCCATCATTGGAAAAGTATGATCAAATTCTTCTATTATGAAGAATTGGTCTATGTGCCTCTAGTAATCACTATAAATGTTTGTAAGGATAAAATGACTAAGTTCCTCAGGTAGGAGAGAATCAACTTTGAGTTCTTCAAAGATTATATTCCTCTATTCATAATTTTTAAGGGTTGTGTGTGGAGGAGGTTATCACTACCAAGAAGGGAGGAGACCTTTCCTTGTGATGGAACTTTAAATTTTTTCTCTTTGTGTTCTATTTTTATCTTTCCTTATGTCTCTGGTCATCTATGGTGTTTGGGAAAAGCCTAAGGTTGGGGTTTTACCTTTGTCTTCATGTAAAACCCTAGTGTTTATCTTACGCCTTGGGTGGGATCTTTTGGGTCGTTTCTTTTTGGGGAGGGTTTTAAAACAACTTAAGCCCCATCACTTTGTCTACTTTGGGCCCCTTTTGATTTATCATTTTATTTCCTTCGCCTGACTTTATTATTTCCTAAGTCTTGGATGGTCTCGTGCTCCCTCGTTTAAAAAACAACTTATGTCATTGTTTATCATCAGCCTAGTCATGTCCCCTCATTCTTTTAATAAATGTTTTATATTTTACAGAGGGACAAGTTTGTGTGATCGTAGATCAATTATCATTTGATCTCAGCCTTTCCCCGCCATCCCGTGATGACCCCACCACACTGTTTTGGTTGATCGTGATATCACGGGTGACCACCACATGTTTCATTTAATGAAGCCAAAGATATGATAGAAATAATTTGATACATTTATCTAGTTTTAATACATTATGTAGTGGGTTACTAAAGCATTTATGAGAGGCATGTGTTTCAAATCAACATAGATGTTATAATCTTGGTAGGAAAGGTGCTTGATGGTTAATGACAATGCTAGCAACTATGTTGAATGAACAGGATTACTGATGGTTGAGATCCACGTTTTGCCGCCATCGCATGATCAGAAGTTGCAAGGTCTTTATTGATCGCGATATCGCAAGCGAGTGCCACATGGATTTCCTTGGAAATGCATAGTATGGTGGGATCTTATTGCCATGATGGAGATCGTGTCAGTTTGTTTTGAAGGAAGTCATTCGATCATCTAACAAAAGTGAAGGATCGATGGCTAGTATTTGAATCTGCATCAAATGCGATTACAAGGTTCTATTCTATAATTTCATATTTCTATTTAGCCCTCCTAGAGAACTAAAAACTCAAGATTACAGCTACCCTCCTAGAGAACTAACTATTGAAGAGAGCCAAGATACAAACACTAGACAGATGGCATATAGGTCACTTGTAGCAGACAATGAATTTTGATATACAAAGACTCAGATGCATGTATTTTGATGGAGTAAATGAAGATATCTAAGTTGTGGATTAAGATTTTGGTATCAGTTGTTTGTTAAATTTATGCAGTTCTTTGATTGTCTCCATTCTGATGCTTCTCTATAGTTTAAATTGATATAACAAGTTTATACTCAATTTATCATTGTACATTTTCTATATATGTGTGATCTGGTTATTCGGTTCTCTAAAGTAGGGATTAAAATATTTTAATCAATCACAACATTTGGGAAGTTTTACTTGGATTAATAAGAAGAATCACATAACTATAATTTCCATTCTATCTCATGAAGAGTTTGTTAATTATTCACTTGCATGTTTACACAAGTTGTAAACAATTTATGTGCCTGACAATTTGAATTATTGCCATTATTGAAATCCACATTTGTAGATATTCATTAGACTCCATATACCCAATAAGGCACTGGTATCCCCTTGTATTCTTTTATAATTTGAATCATTATTCTTATTTATTTTACACTTACATTTACAAATACACATACATTTGCATTTATTTTTTTCATTTTTTTCTCATGTAGTTTAATAGTTTGATCAATTTCATATTATGTGTTGAAGAATTTAGAATTTCAATTACATTAATTTATGGATATGTTGTATCTATAACACTACAAAACCATATACTCTTTTCATTTACACTTGCATTTAGAAATACACATTTATATACATAGATATAGATTTCTTTAATGATATGTTGCATTTATTGTTCTAGGAGAGCATCCAGTAATTTCATTTACATTTACATTTAAAAATACATATACATACATACATACATGCATACATATATATGTGTGTCTGTGTATATCATTTATATTCAGTGTTCAGAAATAACCCATTAGGTCTGCACATGGATAAAAATTCATAAATCAGATCTCCCATACATATTTTGTTGAAACCTAAGCTTGAACCTCTCATTTCACATGCTTTTCTACACAAAACTCTTGAGGACAACAGCTATACCTTCTTTATTTCTCATCCTACACCCTATTCATGCATCCTACAATTACAAAAGTATCCATGGGGCTTCTTACACAAGCTATAGTAATCACAAAAAGTGTAAGAGCCCCTTTATATTATGTTTGGACTACAAAACCCTCAAAAATAGGGTAACCAGACTGTATGCAAAGAAATGAAGCTTTCTAACTCAAATCAATGCCTTAAGCCCTCAAATCAGATTCAAATCAAAGCTAACACATATCTTGATGACTTGGACTTGATTTCGCATCAAAATATGTCTGCATGTGACCATACAATGCTACATAATAGGAAAAATACAAAAAAATTCAAGAAAAAACACAGATTTCTGAATGTCAAGAGCTTGTATTTTAAATCCTCAACCATCAACAACCATTACAATGATCACTTTATGCCTTTTTAAAGGCATTTACACCTCAACCACTAAAAAACCACCTTTACAAATCACTTTTTAATCTTTTATGATCACATGAAACATAAAACACACTAATTTCAAGGTTGTTAACATCACTATTGAAATGTTTTAATTTTTTGACCTTTCAAACATTAAAAGTACATCATTAAATTAATTATGTAATGGCATAAAAATTAAAAACATCATCAATTAATTATGCAACCACATAAGTCAAATATAATTCTATCAAGAAATTAATATCAAATACATAATATAATCGCATAACTTATACATTTCAATGTCATTGATCTTCTTCTTCATCCAACTTCTTTATCTTTATCATCCGGATCTAGATTCAAAATTGTAAGGATTGGTCATATCATCATCATCATCATTGATATCAATTTTGATAATGTCATCATCCACATGGATATCATCTTCATGAAAATTAACTCCTACATCATCACGATCTAGTTCCTCCTCTTCTATTATCTTTGTCGTGACATCATCAACTAACCTGATCCTCGGGATCATCATCTACATCATCTTCTAGTTCTTCGCCGTATCTTCTTCCACCACATTATACTCTTTACCAACCTTCCTTGGATCATGTCTAACAACAAATGACCAACCCAGTTTACTTGGAATCTCTGAGTAAAATACCTACTCACATTGGCTTAGAAGAACATAGGGCTCATTTCTGGCTCGCTCAATCGACCTTATATTAACCATAGTAAATCCATTATCATGTTCAATAATAGTTCTCTCGGGATCATTTTCATTCAATCGTAGCCTATACCGTAGGATGATGAACATAATTAATCTGAAGGACTTACAGTCACACTCAAGTATATCATCCAAAATCCCATAGTATCGATTTTCTGAGACTTCTATATGTATGTCGCTTCTAGATGAAACATTAGTCACATGAAAGACTATAGTTATACCAAAATCACGAGGATTCTTCATGTCATCCAACACTTTGATTCAAAATTTACAACCATTGCACCACATAGCCTTGTGGTTTTTCACCTACAATATGTCAAAAATGTAAAAATTATTGCAATATCGTCAGTTGATAAACATATTTATTCTTGGCCGACTGTATGCAAAGAAAACAATCTCAACATATATATACATCAATATAATTGAAAATAATTAAATAATATGGGTGATTAATATATTTATACATACCTTTTTATCTCTTAAACCATATGCTAAATCAATTTCCCTTTGTGTAACATTGGAATCTCCATTACGATGAGCTTCTTTAACCAATGAAGCCACACCTTCCCATGTTAATGCACGACTAGATTGTTGACATCATTCACTCCATACCGCCATCCAATCAATATTGTTTGCGATGTAAAAATGTAGTGCATCCCACTCTTGACCAACTGTAACCAAAAAAATTAAAATTCACAAATGACGTATAATTAGTTAAATACCAGAGTATACGATCTTAATTTATAATTGATGTATAGTGAAGATTAAAAATAAAATAAGTACAATATACATAAAATCCATATGTAAAATGTATTCCAATTAATCTCCATGACCATCTTATAATTACCTCTCACTTTCCTCAATCTACCTTTCCCCGTCAAGCACTCCCCTTCGAATTTGTTAATGGAGTGGAGATACCAAATGCGATCTACATGGATCTTTGCTGCAAACTTAGGAAGATATTCACTAATGTACACCATGGTCTGGTATACCATATATCCCTCCACCATAGAACCCTTAGGATGTACTCTTTTCTAACCAAAGCCTTCAAAAATTTCAAGTGTCTCTCAACCATCCACATTGACCTTGTGTGTACAGGTCCACACAATTCAATCTCTTCAACTTGGTGTATGAGGTAGTGTTCTTGTGCATTGAAAATTTTCAAAGGTAGACACTTTTGCATTTCACACATTAGATAAAGAATTTTTCTCTTCCAATTGTAGACACGTAAAATATACTGATTGACATTGTGCATCTTATCCTAACTTACTAACATTGTTTCTTCCTGAATCGTCCCTCGATCTAACCATTTAATCAAATTCCCTTATCTGATTAAATTCATATCAATATTCGTCTCTTAATTAAATAAATCATTTTATCTAATCAAGTCAATCTCTTTTGTTAATTAAATCAATCCATCTGATCTAATTATCCCTATTTAATTAAATAATCGATTTATTTGATTAAATCTCTAAAGTCTATCCATTAAATTAAATAAATTAAAACCTTATTTGATTTAATCTAACACCATCCCTTTTAATTAAATAAACCAAAATCCTTATTTAATTAGCCTCTTATCATATTCATCTCTTAATTGATTTAAATAAATCCATAAATCTAAGTCAAATAAGTCACATCATCAAATCTCCTGTTAAATTAATTAATCCTTGATTAATTTAATCTCATATCATGTCACATCCTCTAGATAATGCAAGTTGCACATGAAAATAGATTTAATTCATTTATTAAATCTCTATTTTCCTCACAAGGCATCTTTTGGAATATTCTCTCAATTTAATTTCAAAAATTCCAAGTCAACATGTACATCCAACAAAGCATTTAAAATCTCTTACATGTCATTTTCCTTGAGCCAAGTGGCATTTATTACATTTTCCGTTCCCTTTTGCATGTCATTTCAACAAATTTGAATTTCAAATATTGGCATTTATTGGCACAAACCCAAAATCTTGCACATCCATCATCCATTCATAGCTTGACAAGTGGCATCATATCATTAGATGAATGTTAGTCCCTCATTGCTCAAATTTGGACATTCATCCATCTTGGAATCCTATAAATAAAGGGCTCATATCCTCATTTATCCATCCACAATCCAAACAAAGTTACCGTGCTCAAATATCTCTTGAATTCCATCCATCATTGAGTTCTTAGCTAGGCTTTTTGCAGATTTGGCTTGGAGCTTTCATCAAATCTTCATCAACAAAGTGGATCAATCTCTTCAACATTCGAAGCTTGCATCATAGGAATTGGGAAAGGGCCAATTTTCACATCAAATTGGCACCAATTCCCCCATGGGATCATGTGTTTGCTTTTCTAATTAGGATTTAATCTTGGTTTTGTCATTTGCTTTGTGTTTTTCACTATTTTCTCCCTAATTTGAATTTGTAAATGGATTTCATGGGGAATCCTTGTTTTAGCTTGTAATTCCTTGTCTAACTTGTTTATTCATGTTGTTTTGTAGGTACTAGGAAAAGGGTTCACACACCAATAATTTATATCTTCTTTATGGATTTCTTTAGATGACAGTCATCTACAAGTGATTCAAGGGGCAAATATATTAACGAGATTTAACAAAAATATACAGTATATTACATAACAAGCAAAACAAATGGAAATTATAAGATGTATACAACGAATTGAACAAATATCACTATTTACCTCATGTATTTTCTAAGATCATATATAACTTGCTTGACATTGTTGTCAAAGTTGTCTTGGAGAGATAGAGGTAGAACGTACTGCAACAATTATAAAATGATCTTTTCATTATTTTTCCAAAAGTAGTAAATATAATACACTGAAAAGTACATGCATTATACAAGTGTATATAATATACCAGAATAATTACCTTAATGAAGGTATGCCAATCATGCATTTCATCACTTGACTGAATTCACCTTTCTTTGTTATTATATTGTTTATGTTAAGCGGCAAATCTTGTGGGAAATCAATTTTTTGTATGACTTCTTTTATAGAATTTATTTAAGCCGTTAATAACCAAGGAAGGGAACTTATATTAATTTGGTCTCCATCGCTATTTAATTGAATGAAATTTTTCATTGCATGATTGGCTTTTAAATGTCACTACAAATTTTGACAATTTTTTCTTTGTCATGCCTTCCATCCAATATTTTCCATAACGTTTCTGTTATATTCTTTTCAATATGCATTGTATCAAAAAATGCACAATTTGTAGCTACTCATAGTAGGGAAACCTAATAAATTGGTTGGGATAACTTTTTAGTCCCTGTGGAAGCCGACCATTAATCCTTTGACGACCTTCATGAAGCATATAAGTTAAAAAAATTAACAACGACAATCATTGTCAATTACAGCATGAGTAAACACAACACAATATAAAAATATAAATTCAAAACATATCATATATGATAGATAAACAATTTGATCCGATGTATAACCTTGATGATTAATTCTATTATATTCAACCTTCCATAGGCAAGGTTTCATTCTTCGTGGCTTTGATGTAGTCTCTTCTTTCCCATTGAAAAGATGTTTTTCAGTAGTTCGATACTTATGATTTCTATGGAGGAAGTGCTTATACTCATCAAACACCTGCTTTCATAAACTTGTTGAATGACGAGATTTCATCTTTGGACCACAAATTGGACATGTGAATTTTTCCTTTGTTTGAAGACCTACAAGATCATATATAATTGGATTAAATATGTCAATTTTTATAACTATATATAATGAATAGATTATTTTAAAAACATGCATGATATCTACTTCACAAAATTAAATATTCTTAAAGTGCAGTCGAACGTTATAACATACCACAAAAATGTGTTAGCCCTGGGGCATCATGAATTGTCCATACAAGCATTGCATGGAATTGGAATTGTCTTTGTCCTATTGGTCTAGAGACGTCATACATAGTGACGCCATTCCATAAATTTAGTAACTCGTCGATAAGAGGCTCGATATATACATTCATATCTTTCACCTGGTACTTACCTAGTTGAATGAACATAAACATTACATAATTATTATAACCATTTTACTGCAATATATATAAATTAATGTATATGACTATTGAATGAAAAAATATAAGTCATTATGCAACAAATAAGACAAATGAGATGCTACTACGTTAAAGAAAATTGATGTAAAAAAATACTTGGAACAATCATTGACAACATTATGTGCTCCCTCTTTATTGACATCCATGGAGGAATGCTATTATTAATAACAAAAAAAGGCCACACCAAGTAAATAGATTGCAACTCTCCAAATAGATTGACACCATCTACTCCCAATGAAAGCCTGAGATTACGAGGCTCTTCTTTAAAGTGTGGCCATTTTTCCTCCATGTCCCTAAATGAAAAACCATTCGCAGGCATTTGAAGAATGTCATCTCCACTTCTATTTCGTGCATGGTAATCCATAAATTGCGCTAAGCTTTCACACCTAAATAATTGTTGTATATGTGGAATAATGGGAATATAACAAAGAACCTTGTGAGGCACCTTTTTTGTTAGTTGATCTGTTCGATATCTATTGATATGAAATTCTGGGCATTCTGTTGCAAATTCATGTTGTTTATGATATATAATATAATCATTGAAACAGGCATCTATTGCTTGATACTCCATTTTGATATCTTTCATAATTCTAGATAAATATTGGTATGAGTGAGGTAAAATATTTGATGGTGGTAACAAAAATTCACCAATCAATCTACAGTAAAAAATAATTTGTTAATATAAAGAATATTAATGGTACATATTTCACCCTTTATTTACTAGTGATGAACTAACAACAATTAAAATAGATGAAAAAATATGGCATATATGACATACCTTAACTTCCATGAGATTGCTATGTTTGATAAACCATTCATAACCTTCAAGTTCAACAACAACAATACAACAGAGAGAAGAGTTGTTTGGGAGCCTTCATAAAGGGGTTCGTATGCCTTCTCAAGTACAGGTAAATCATGAACATCATCAAATTCATTTTGATCATCATGATCAGCTCTGCCATTAAATGTGTCATGGATCAATGTATCTGTACCATCATTTTCAACTATGTTTTCTGGTGCATGATCATCTTCTTCTATAGGATCATTAACTTCATCTTCGATATTCATAGCTCCATGTTCGTCCACTTGCAAAACCACATTCTTCGAGCCGTGATAATCCATATCATGTGCCCTAGGGCACCCCACCTTTATAATAATGATAGACACAAATAAACCATGATCATGGTCAAGTGATTATATATATATAAAAAATGTTAAAACAATATAAAAATTTACAAATTCAATCAATATAAACACATATAATGAACAACTTACCAATGAACGATAATCATGCCCCCCTTCAATGTGACCATGCTACCTACAATGTTTCTCATCTATTGTGATTAAAAGTCATCTCGTCTTTAAGAACTTGCAATTATTGCAAGGACAATAACATTTCCCATCACCCTTTCTTTTCAATCTAGCCCACAATCTATCAAGTGTCTCTTCATTTTGTTACGGACTAATATTGTCGGCATGATTTTTCTTTTACCAAGCTTGACTGTTAGATCTTCAAAAAATATCAAACTCACACTCCATTAATTTTTATTCATAGACAAGTAACAAAATCTAATAATTCCAATATTTTACACTAAAAAAATTCGGCATGCAACCACCCCTGCAAAAGAGAATATAGTCTGAAGTTAATGACCCCAAAAAACACTTTAAAATGCTAATTCCAAAATTTATTAAATTTTGATTTTACTATGATTTCCAACCGTTGGACTCCTAAAATAAGAATATTGAACTTGATCAAACTTCCTACAATGATGGAGGTAGTGAGCTAGTAAGAGCAAGTGACCCATTCCTAAGGAGCAACAAGTTGAAATCATCATTGCTAATCTCAATATAGATTTATCCTTTTAGTTAAAGATACAATGTGTCACTTCTTATGATGAGCTTATCCCTAAGGCCCTCAACATTGAGAGAGCCCTAATCACACAAGGAAGCACACATTAATAGAATTTGGCAAATAAATGACTAGGTGACTAAAAAATTTAGTCACAACAACTAAAAATGACTAAATTTTGTCATCTTTTGCAACTCAGCTATAAATGAGTAAATAAATTACTAGTTTGGTTGTTGATTAAAAATTATTTAGTCACACAAATAAAAATGACTAAATAGTTAGTCATTTATTTAGTCACAATCCATTTGAATAAATCATTTAAGGAATCAAGAATATAGCCCACCAAAATACTCTAAAACTTTAATAAACATACCCTAAAACTTTTGTCAAAATCTTATTTTCAGTGTAGCCCACCAGAATGGAGTTTTTCATTTTAATAAACATACTCTAAACCTTAGTCAAAACATTATTTTCAAAGCATAGACCCGCCAAAATGGAGAAGTGTTTCAGTAAAGAATGACAAAGAATGGTGAGGAGATGTGTGTGAAAGAAGGCATAGGATTCATTGCTGCTTATCTCATTCCTTCTCTGCTCAACAAATCTTACATTGTTCCCACTACTATTTGTAATCTAGGTATTTACTTGACATATATTTGCATAATCTCAAATTCCTTTAGAGGCTTTTGAAGTATCAATGTATCCTATATAGGGTTTAGAATGATTTATTTTAATTAAAAAATAAATAAATGATGTATTTCCTATGAATTAGATAATGTGGAGATCTCCTAAATCTACCCCAGCACACTATCCTCTTTGGCACTATATTCATTACTCCAGCTACTAGGGTTTTGCATGTGACATATTTAATAACTTCATGACCGTGGCTTTTAAATAGATCATAGTCTTTGCTTTAATCCTTTTCATGGTAACCCTTGAGTTCCATAATCCACCTTCAATCTCTTCTAAGAACGTTGTCTTAAGCTAGACTGTATAGTATGCATATAAATCAACTCCTTCATACCTGCCATTGTTCCAAACCACCATTCACTGCCTTGCTTAAAAAAATTTCTCGATAAGCACAATAGCATGTTTTAAAATCCTGGTTGCCAATATTGACCATTAAGGTCACCACTTTCATCAAGATACAATGAGATTTTTGTCTTCAAACTCAAGGCATTATGCAAGATAACATTATGAATTATTTGTTGTGTACGATTTGATTTTCTTGTGCATTTACTACTTTTTTAACTTACTTTAAGACTAGGTATTGCACCCTCAACTACAATCTCAAACAACTCACTCACTATCACTTGAAGATTCCTTTTATGAGCATCCTTCTATAAAATCAAACTATGCCCTATAGACTGTCTACTTACTATAGTGGACTCATTGTTTCATGGTATTGTATATCTTAAGATCCTTCAACCTTATTGAGACTACTTCACAATCCACAAGGTATTATTCACTATTCTTCCATCTTTGATGAGTCTTAAAACACTGCTCAAACATGCAATCCACTACCTCCATTATACAATGGCTAAGAAGAAACAGTGAACCTATGATTACCACTGTTACTTCATTTGGACAGTTCCTCTTCTAACACTACCAAAAGCATTTGAAAAACCTTTAAAGTTAGCAAGGGGGTAAGGAAACTCACTGTTAAAATCTCCACCTTACTATGCAAGGTTTGAGCTTTATTATCTTGTCACTGCTCAGCCTCTTTTTGACTATCACATCTCAAGTGACTGTCATTCTTCTTACCGTAGATTGCATTTACAAATGTCACTAAGCTACATAGTGTGCTTGGTATTGGCTACAATCTTTAGATTGCAAGATTTTGTTATTAGCTACAATGTCTCAATCTTTCTGGTATTGCAACCTCACTAATCTGCTAGAGTTATTATTTATGTTTCTACAGAGGCCTAGGGTTTGTACCCTAATCATGCTCTTACCAATTCTTTTGTTGGTATTAAAAAAAACCTTAAATATTGCGTCAGAAAATTAGTTGTCTTGATAGGGTTGTGGTATGATCTTGGATTGTATCCTAGAGTGTGTGGGAAGCTTGTGTTTGACCATTAAGGTATGCAGTGTTTGACCATTAAGGTATGCAAACCTGATAAGGGAAATGTATCCTATATTGCATGGGTCTTGATTTAATACTTTCCATATTGTTTATTATCAAATCGCATTATTATAGTTTGTGGTAACCCAATATTGCATTCAAGTATGTAACAAACTTGGGGGTGATCCCACAAAGCTGGTTTACAATTTCTAGGAGATTCTAATTTTTGTTGAAATCACATATTTTTAGAAAATATAATGATTTAAGCCTTAAAAAGTTCCATTTAAAGCATTCCAATTAAAGAGAGTTTGATCAAACTACCTTAGATCAAACCCCCTTGGATAGAACCTCGCTAGTTTGAAACCATACCTATAACAAAGTCTCCTTTACACCTATCAAAATGTTGATTAAAAACCACTTTTTATTTACCTTTTGGAGGATCAAATGAATTCATTTAAAATTTATTTTTTGTAAGTATGCAGTCCTTATTATAAGCTTCCCAAAAAGTATAATTTTGAATAAATTTAACTTTATTATTATATTTATTTTTTATTTCTTGTAAATGTAGGTTTTTCACTAAAAATCAAGCTCTTTGTTCTGCACATGTGAAAAAATAACATATTATCAATATATATATATATATATATATGAGTGTTCCAAATATTGAAGTCCTTGATCCAACAAAAAAAAAATGAATTTTGATACATACAAAAAAAGTTACGCATTATACAGTCGCACTATGTCTGAATTGTAATTGGGTTGAATTCAAAACTTGATTAAAGAAAAAATATTCAATAAAAAATTATCTAACCAAGTGGAAGCACTAGATATCAGAGTTACAAATCTAAATTAGAAAGAATTAGAATTTTACCCTTCATGGAAAATAATTTATGCATTATACGGTGAAATTCACTTTCTTAAAAATGTTGTTTTTTGAAAAAAATTAGTTTTTGAGGGAGATGGAAAAAGAAGTGCAATCTGAGCAATCTGATTCCAAAAATTTTGAAAAAAATATATTTAGAATCTATAGACAAAATGTCACAAAACTCTAGTTTGCATCATCTCCAAATTCCTCATGGTTTGGCCGCTATACATGCTCGAAAGTGAAGATTTAGTTAAAAAAATTATTTCAGTGTCCAGTTTAGCCAAAAATTGTAAACAACTATTGTGGGATCACCCTTGGTTTTTAGTTTAAGCTATACACTTTTAAGTAACATTCATAAGGTTTAGAAAATATTGATCACTCTCTAGAATAGCCCATTAAACATGGGTTGTGTTTGAATGCACTACATAATTGATATAACACAACCACTCTGCATATCAACCAGAGTTATAGGCTCTTTATTGCAGCAAGAGGTAATCACTCTTGGATCATGCTATAATTACATTGTAACTGTTATACTTGAGACAACTTGAATGCACCCAATTATGATTGACACCTACATTATACAACCTGAATTAACTACATTATATGAGTGCCTCCATTTCTATCACAACATAGCCACATTAAACTTGGGTCACACATGAATGCATCCTATATTTTTTATAACACAACTATGCCACATGACCAATAGAGTTATGGATCACATAATTACAGTCACAATAATCTGTTCCTTGGTTGTGATCTTATGGTGATTCCACACAACAAAATTTGGACATGAAATTCTCAAAACCCTAAACCTCTAAAAATGAAATCTGATGAGATGTTGCTTTAAAATATGATTTTCAAACCTGGAACTACAAATCTGATTTCACAACTAAATTTTGCAAAAATTCAATGACTACCCTCAACCTAGTGATATCTTCTTCAATTTTTTCTGATTTTTCCCAAGAAAATTGTCCTTAGTTCTCCACAAACTGTCTCAAGTAGAGCAAATTCGCAAGTATAGAAAAACATTGTCGCAATAAATCAACGAACTCACTTTTCTTTATGTTGGCCACAATTTGATTTTTCTTATTTTTCATGTTTGTCAAAATTTCGATGAAACCCAGGTTCGTCAAAATTTTGACGAACGTTGGGGATAAACTTTTAAAAAATTGAAAATTACACATCAAATTTTACAAGCACCCGACAATACATCAAATTATACATATTTCGTTGGAATTTTTTGTCAGATTTTGCAGTCAAATGAGTTAGTGATACAAGAGTGTCATGTAGACTGTGGGAATCGATAAGATGAGGATCACATGTGTCGATGGTCCAATCAAAAATTGAACGAAAGAATGACACATGGAAGGAACCAATGGTGGATAGTGACATGTGGTGACACGATATTGTATGGACCACTTGTCTATAGCAAAAAATGTTATTGATGTGACAACACCATATCAATGATAGTGGAGTTTATGTCTCTCTGATAGCTTGATGGCTATCTCATCGGTAGGAATCTTAAGGAAATCCCTTTGATGCAGCAATGATAACCTTCATCGAGTGGATAAAGTGATATTGCTAAGACTATGAAGCTTGTCTCTTCAACGAGGTGATAAGGTAAAAAGAAAAGTGGGACCCAAAAGGAAGGTGTCAAAGTGAATGGAGTTTATCAATAGGACTCTAATGAGTCTCAACCCGATATGGTGTTGTGTGATCAATAGTCATAAGGTGACTGTCAAAGGATGGAAAAGATCGACAACACAAATCTGAAGAATACTAATCTTGTTGTGGTGGTTTAAAGGTGCTGACAAGATTGATGGACAACTCACATCCTTATTTTGAGTTGTGTGGATCGAAGAGAATGGTGGACATCAGTGAGACGGTGGTATGTGTCCCTTTGGTAGAGAGACATGATGAATACCCCTAAGATCAATGATGGTGATTTAAATGACTACTTATCTGATGGTTAGGGTTTAAAGGTATGATGGTGGATGAAGATCATAGGATCATAGCATGAGAGATAATATCAACGAACATTATTCAAACTCAAAAAAATATAATTTCCTTGTCTATGTGAATAGGGTTATAGTTGGTAACCGAAACAATAAAGGAATGAGAGTACGAGAAGACATAGTTTGATCATCGGTGGAAATAAAGTAACAAATAATTGATGATAACATGCAAATTTCTTGATTGTTGAATCTGTTTGACCCAACGAGGAGTATGTCATTGTATAGATTACAACGCTCACTGGTGATGTGAGAAAGAATAAAAAAGTGCCAGTTGTGTGCACAAATTATCAAGTAACAAATATAGTTTGAAGGTGATCCGAGAAAGAGGATGATCAAATAGGATCTTTGGCACAGACTATTAGGAAATTTTCTAGAAAATATTTAGCTATTGATTGGATAGAATGGTGGTACTAAGGAAAGGGAGATCAGATTTTCTAAATTTGAATTCTCTACACAGGAAGACAAAGAATGACTTAGAAACCATAACAAATGAGTTTAGTGGTGATGCAATGTATGTAACTAGATTGGACAATTTGGATGGTGGTGTATATCTTGATGTGATGATATTGTAGGTCGGTGTGGAAGATTATATAAGAACAATTCCGATACATGAATTTATTGATGAGTGAATGAAAATATGTGTAAAACCTAGTTACAACATAGATTATTATCTAGGTGTTTGCATTCAAGTTGAAGAGAGTGTGTAGTGCAAAAAGATAAGAGAAGTGCAAAAGTGTGTGTTGCTGAGAGTACAGTTTCAACAACAAAGTGTAAGCTGCAGAAAGTGCAACAATGTATTAAATGTAATGATGCATTATAGGTTACGTAGAACCAATCTATGCATAGATGAGCTTATATTGGTGTAAGAGGTTGTAGCCTCATTGAACTGAGTTGTAGCTCAGATTAGGGTGTTGTAGCATCCTTGGGTGTTGTAGCATCCTTGGTTGTTGTAGCATCCTTGAAGTTGTAGCTTCTAAAGTAGGGAGATGTTTCTTCCTTGGAGTTGTAGGACCTAAATCAGGGTGTTGGAGCATCCTTGGGTTGTATCCCTAAATATTATAACATAGATTTGGATTGTGAGGCTAGATTTGAGTAGTAGACTCAAGCAACATTTCTCACCATGGTTTTTCCCCATCTTGGGTTTGCCACGTATATCTAGTGGTGTGGGCATGTGTGTTTTGATTGTCTATTTGCATGTTTATGTTTGCATCTTTAGTTTTCAATCTACACATTAAGAGTTTGAGAAAGTAATATGCATAAAGGTTTTTGAGGGCTAAAGTTTTTAGGATCTACTGATTCACCCCCCTCTTAGTAGATCATTGTGTTCTAACAATTGGTATCAGAGCCCTAGGTTCCCTAGGAGAAGCTTAATCATCTAGAGTAGATCTTGGATAAGTGAACAAAAAAAGGTCAGTCAAGAAGATTCATCTGTAGATGAAGTACCTCTCTTTAATGGATCATATTATATATGGTCTATCAAGATAATGAAGTTGTATTTGGTATTCATAGGGTTTGATTTATGGATGCCATTGGTATATGGATATATAGCTCCTGCTACACCTCTAAATACTAAGGCTAAAAAGAAGTTGAATCATGATAGTGTTAAGGAAATGGATGCAATTCTTAATAGGCTATCAAGCTCTATGTTTGTCAAGGTCAATCATTATCGAAATGCACAAGAAGTTGGGAATAAGTTGAAGAGGATGTATGGAGATGATGATAGTTTAGCATAGGGAAATATTCAGACATGTGGAAGAGAGTCTAAAAATGTGAAGTTGAATGAGGATAAGAAGACCATAGATACATCTAGGAGAGAATGTGGAGCTAGAGGTGATGAGGAAGAAGCATCTACTTCTATATCTAAAAATGCTAATAAAAGGGAAGTTTACTGCATTAGAAGATCAAGGAATGGCTATAGAAAGAAAAGAGGTATGTTATCCCCTAAAGGTTCTAATCTTGATAGAATAAGTCTCCTTGGTAAAAAGGATAATTCTGAGAAAGAAGGTGATAGTGAAAATAGTATGCACACAAGAAAAGAAAATAGGTTATCAGGTGTTTTTGGCAACACAGATGATGAACTTGTGAGTGCCTATGGAAGTGACCCATTCATGGATCTTGGTAAAGAAGTTAATTGGTTAGATGTATCTAGTGAAGAAGAAGGAGAAGTAAGCCTAGAAGTTGAACTCATTAGTGCTATGAATTGAGATTAGGAAATTGAGAAAGGAAAATGAAGAAAAAAATTGCATGCACAAGAAGAAATTGATAAGTTGACCAAGAGTCTCAAAGAATCTAATCAGATGGTGATCAGCTTGAAGACTAAGGTGGAAGAAGAAAAAAGAGTTGAATATGTAGTTAAATCAGAACTACAATTTAAATCAAATGAATCCATGAAGTTGGAAGCAGAGATAGTTTCTCTAGGAAAGGAGTTAACAGAAGAGAAGATGGATAAAAGCTTGAAGCTGAAAAGTGGCTCTAAGATGGTAGATTAGTTGAGCAGGTCAAAAAGTTATCAAGACCAAGGGTAGAGATTGAACTTGGTGATGAAAAGGGGAAGAGTCATTTTACTACTATAAAAAAATTTAGAGTAGAAGAAAGATGTTACACAAAGAATGAGAAAGCCTGCAAATTAGAAAAAGGCATTGCTGGAGTGAAGAACGAAAAAGGAGAAAAGAAGCCTACAGCTGCTGATAAGAAGAAAGTTAATGAAGAGAAGAGACTTGCTACAGATAAGAGGAAGAACAATTATCCAGTTTCTGATTTTCAAAAGAAGAGACTCGTAGTAGATAAGAAAATGAATATTTCACTCCCTGAACAACTAAAGAGAAAGCAACATACATAGGGAGATGTTCGAGATGGATTCACAAGAAAGAGATATATGAAGAATCCAATGCATAGAAGACCACCATATCATGAGAAAAGAAATGGTATGACAAATTGTTCCTCATGTTTTATGGCTATTATTATTCATGTAATCAATTTGGTCATAAAACATGTGAATGTAGAACTATACCTAGAAGGACCACAAATCATATGTTTAGAAATTCATTTGCTCCTATGATAGGCATGAATGTATTATGCTATAAATGTGATAACTATGGTCATACAACTAGGTATTGTAGATTAGATTATACAAGACCAATAGCACATCATGTAAAATCAAAAGAATATAGTAGTGAAAAGAATGTGTCTCCCAAAGTGAACAATGGCTCACATGCTATTGAGAAGAAGGATGATGTATCAAAGAAGGTGCACAAGATGGTTTGGAGAGAGAAAGATTAACAGGAATCACTTCATGAGGCTAATTTTTCCTCACATCACTAATTTGTTGTAATTGGGAATGAGTCCATGGGGAGCTTAATTGGTATCTTATTCATCCTTGGAAATAGAGAATGAGATCAAGTTAGGTAAAACATGTTTTACAAATTACTAATGACTTGATGGTTGGAGATGTAAGAACATCAATAGATAGTGGATAGTAGCTACAATAATTGATATCATTTATTGAAGAGCATGGAGCAAGGTCTAAGGGGAAGCATAGGAGAAGGAATGTCAAAGGAGGATAATTGAGAGCTTAGATTTTATCCATCATTAGTATCAGACCTTTGAAAAGTTGACCATTTAGGTTTTTCCATCAATGAAAAAGGGGGAGATTGTTGGCATATAGATTTCATTGATTTCAAAAGGGAAAATCATGCAAGGTAGATTGTTGGCACAATGAAAGAGGATTCGAGATGAAATGGAGTTGCTCATGCAAGTGAGGATGCTACCATTAATGTCAAAGTGTCATTGGTGTCAAAAGAGTGGAATTTATCATGTAAGGGATATGTTGGCACGATGATAGATTAATGGTGTGCCTAAATGATATGAAGCTTAGAGGATCAATGTGAGAGTAGTGAATCTAGTTCTAGAAGTATGTGGATTGGTTGTTGATGTAAAAGAGCAAGTTACTCAATATGTTGCATAGTTGAAAAAATGTTTCCACCTCTCTACAACAGTTGCTTCCAGATATTTAATGGAAAATTAAGTACTAGATTCAACATGGATTTTTTGAGAGTAGTCCAGTGATGTGCTCTGTAGGTCCAAAAAGTGAAGGATATTCCTAGAAATGCATTATATTTGCCTTTAGGTGTTTTAGGTTTCATTAGTTAAACCCTAGGTTGTTGACAATCATGGCATCCTCAATATGTTCTTTTATTTTGATGTTGACTATCAAAAATAGGTAAATGGTCACATAAGTTAGAACTTATGTCATTGAAATCGTGAGGGTGATTTTCCCTTCTCCCTAGCACTTTAGGGTTATATATTTCCTTTAGTTCGGTGGGACACTAGTGTATTGGCAAGAGTCAAGTAGAAGTCTCTTCGATGACCCTGTTAGAACTGTAAAATTTTGAATTTTTTACATTCTATTGCATTCAAAAGTTCCAGTATTGAGTTCTCATCATAAGAATCAAAGTCCCTCATTGTATTGTTTTGCTTGTTTTCTATCATAAAAGCCATTGAATCCATCAAGTCTTTCATTTTTCATTAAAAGACCCGAATCGGCAAGACATTGTAAAAGTCTCCCTGACCTGATTTTTCACTAATATATGTTTGTTGCAGACTATTGGCAGGACAATTTGCTTGTTTCGGTGACAAAAGGAATCATTTTGGCAAAGGGGAGTCATTGTCGGAGTGAAGTCATGGCAAATACAGTGTGTTTCACCGACCGGTGCATGTGGAAGTTTATTGCTCAAGATAAAGGTGTTCAGGAAAATGTTTCGATGAACTAATTTTTTCTTGGCGATAGGCATCCTGAAAAAAGTATATCGGCATATGTTAGGGCATCGGTCTGATGTCGGGGCGAAGACAATATGTCATACCGACTAATGCATAAAGGGGTTGTTTCGGCCAGACTAATTGATATCGGTATGAACTCATAACGAAATCATTTTGTTTTACCGATTGACTTGCAAACAGATGTCTTGGTAAGACTTATGTGCATCGGGGAAGGTCTAGGCAAAGGGGCCATTGTTTGGTTGAACTAAGTTCAAAGGTATTTCAAACCTATCAGTGAGAAGCTATGGAGTATTGCCAATTCAAATCTTATAAAGATGGAGATATGCATCGCCGAGAGAAGAACTTGTCGGCATAAGTTTCACTAAAGTATGAATATTATATTGATAGATGGTTTGGGGTGAGTTTCGTCGAATAGGAGTAATCTGGAGGAGTGATTTCGGTAGGACATTTGGTGTTAGTGTAAGTTTTCCCGAAGGTTCATTATCTTGCCGAAAGTACTATTTCAATGGTTGGGTTTATTTCTTCGGTGAGAAAACTTGGTGGACATGCCGAAATGAGAATTCATCGGTGAAAGGGTGATTTTGTCTTAGCGAATGAAAATACATTGAAAAGTATATATCTGTAAGATGCAAAGATATCTGCATAACATCTCCCCGACTTTGAAAGTCACAGCAAAGCGGGTAAAATGAATATTGTATCGACAAGAATATAAATTTGTCTTGGTGACCCAATGAAGATAAAGACTTTCGGTGAAACAGGATGAAGTCTGTGAGAGGTTTCCCCGACATCTGCGAGTTATAGTGAAGAACATAAAGATAGAGGATTTCAGTCGGTGTGAATAACATTAATGTCTCAGCGATTGGAAAATGCTTTGAAGAAAACATATCGGTATTGTTCCATGATATCTATGAGACGCTTCCCCAACTTTGAATTGTCACAGCGACATGAAAAGCAGAAGCATTTGTTGTCAAGTTGATTCCAGGTGTCGGTAAGACTGCAGAGTGTCTTGGTGAATGATGAAATAAACGTTGAAAAGGGATTTCACCCCAAATTTGAATTTTTCTCATCGAAAGGACATTTGATGTGACAGTGCCAATTTCAAAGGTGGCTTCATTCGTGCTTCATTGATGGCGCGATGGGATAAAATAGTAATGACAGTAGTGTTTTAATCAATTCCTCATTTCTAAATTGATTGCTGGTGAATTGGCAAGCTGAACAAGAGAACCAAGATGATTTTTCAGTCTGAGGAGCTCAAGTAGAATATTGTAAGTAGTTGCTTCTCTATTTTTCATATTTTGATTCTATAAGCTTGAAAAAATGGAGTCTTCTAGTTCTAGAAAGGGTAAGGGTAGGAAACTTGGTGAGAGTAGTCAGTCGAAGGGAAAGAAACAAAAGACCGATACAGAGCATGAAGGCACTGAAAGGAAGTTAAACCAAGACCTTATTGATCAACTACCTGGTTCGGGGCCTAAAGCTAGAAGGTCCACACAGCTTAGGGCAGAAGTTGACAAGTTGGATGACAAATGCAAGTTCATAGGTGATGTCTGGACTGCTGTGAGAGGGTATGAGCTTTTCAATTTCCACTATCGTAGGAGGAATCATTTTGAGCCAGTTTGTAATCCATGGAAGTTGAATGTAGGGAAATTGATGTGCCCTAATATATTTATTAATGCTGAATTGGTAAAATTGCTTGCTGATCATTATGATCCAAAGCATAAAGCAATATGTGATCCTTCTGGAAAACCATAGATACATGTGTCAAAAGAAGGAATTGGTGAGGTTTTCAAATTGGAAGGATTTTGTGATGAGGAAATCAATTGTGAAGAGTTGCAAAAGGAATTTTTCAGAATGGATACAAGTTACAAGGGTTGGAGGTTGCCAATTCATAGGGTTAAACAGGGTAACAAGCCCGAACCTCTGGAAGATCCTCCCTATCATGTAGATTTGTTTGAACCCTACATGAAGTATACATATTTTTCAGTGTATCAGGTGTTGGGGATGGAAGCCCCAAAATTTATGTCAATGGTGCCAATGGTCATTGCAGCAGACATTCAATATCACAATGCCAGGTTATTTGATTATGCTTCATATATTTCTAGGAGCTTGACTCAGGATTGATGGCTATAAAGGGTGGAGCTTCCATTGTTCACCTCATAAACTATTCATTGTTGATGCATTTGGTGCTATATTTCAGACAAGAGCTTGGGGTGTGGCCTCCGGAAATGAGAATTTCTCAGACTGGTAAGGAGGGTGAAACATTTCCTGTTCAATTATGGACTGCCATATGGGACATCAGGTTTGCTGGTTCTAGTTTTATTCATTTTGAGGAGTATTTTGTAAAGACATTGTATAAATTGTATCATTATCCTTGTAATCATTCATTGACTGATGAGATCAAAAGTCTCCTTCGGCCTAAAGATTTTGATGGGCCAATTGACCATAACTGGGGAGATTGGTATTGTTTAGAGGGAGCTACTATAATCAGAGTGGATGGATTTGAAGATGCCCCTTTCATTCTGCCAAGGACAGTTCCAAACAGGGTTGCATACTTGGAAATTGTCAGACAAATGGATTACAGTAGTGTGATGCATTTCAGCGCTTTTGGGAAGCACGCATTTATGCCTAGTACTTTATGCTTTGGTGATTTCACTGTGTTGGCTAAAGAGGGATATAATTCAATTCTTGATAGATTGTTGGACTATACCATGAAAAGAGGACCAACCAGGAAATACTTTGACCCTGAGGGGTATATTCATTTAGCCAAAGAAAGGATTAATTTTGGAGGGTATCAACATGTACCCTATCCTTTTGATGATATGATCAGAAATCTAGATGAAGATGAAGCAGAAAGGGTAGTTGAAAGGTATAACCAAGGGCTACAAGATACTGAGTTATTGTCTTTTGGAGATGAAGAAGCACCAAGAGCTGATGTGTCACAGGGTAAAGCAGAAAAGGTATCCAGAATGAGGACTCAGCAATATGTCTGCCCAGTCAGAGAACAAAGTATTGAAAGTGGTGATGTTGATGCTAGGCATATGGAGTACAGATCCTTTGTTTCTGATGATGAGTTCATACATTCCCCTGAATTCAAAGCATTCTTGTACAAGCAGAAGGGGAAGGAGATAAGAGAGAATGATGATGATATCACTTTTGGAAATGAGGAACAATTGTTGGCTCAATTCAGAAGATGTGTGGATGATGAAATGGAAAATATGACTCCAGAAGTGGGGAGGAAAATGTTGGAGGATGCTGATGTTATGATATTTCTTGGTTTAGATTTGAATTCTGCATTGGTTTTTGATAGTTTCTTGAAGGGTAGTAATGCTACTCATAAGCTTGATAAGGAAAAGGTGACATAAGTATATACAGGCTCCAAATATAATACTGATGAGGGATCAATGTTAATATGGGCTTTGTACCCACCCCACAGGAAATCAGTGGTACTTGATACAGAGAAGGCATTTGGCCATGTCTTGACTTTAAAAGCTGGAGAAGCTGATCCTGTTGCTACTGCTAATATTGGGGTAAATATTGCAAAATTGAATAAAGCACAAATTCAATTATTGATAAAAGAAAGAGAAACGTATAAAGCAAATAATGAGAAATTGCTAAGAGAAAATGATAGACTCAAAGATTTGGTTGGTGTTTAAATGGGAACAACCAAAATGATCACTCAAGGAGAGAGCTCTCAAGAAAAAGAACACTAGGTAGGGTCAAGTGCTTATTCTCAGGGAAAGCATGATGCTATTGCTACAATTATCAAGAAGAGACAGGATCATTTGATATCCTGGTTGAACAAATTGTGGGGAAAATATTCTTATACTCTTGCTGCATTGAAGGAGAATACAAGAATGGATGGATGAATCATGGAGAAATTTCATGAGTTGGCTCAAAGTGATGAAGCTAGCATTTCTACACTTTGAAGCTGCTAATCATATAATCAATCGCCATCGAAATTTCTATGATGAATTGCAAGGAGACAAACAGGGATTAATTGCAGCTGCTGAGAAAATTGTAATTCCATTTTCTGATAGTAATGGGGATTTGAGAGAAGCCACCAGGTGGAAAAATGAATGTGAGTCAATGATGAATGAAATCATGAAGGTAGCTTCTACAAATGATACAGCATTGGAAGAAGTGAGTAAGCAAAATGAGGAAATGGTCAAAATGGAAGTTACGGTCTGGAATGTTGTTGGAGATGCAGACACGTATGAGCGCCAGGATTATTTGGACCACCTCAACAAGACTCACTTATGGCTAAATATAGCCTAGATATTCTCTATTTTATGTTTATAATGTGACATTTCAATTTCTGAAAGGATATGACCTTTCGTATTCTCAATGTATAAATGTCTATTTTGAAAACAAAATGTGAGAGCAATATATATAGAATAGGATAAAGAGTAGAGAATACGGTGGAACACCATGTTTCACAGGGTTTAGATTATGTTGTATGTTTTGAAGCCATGGAAATATCAATGAAAATCATCTAATTTGCTGGCGAATTCTGGTGTCAATTGTTGTGTTATGCCTATTGAAAGAATTATTTGAGTTGTCTCTAAAATTGATGTTTCTTGGTTATTTAGATCAACATAACAAGTTTATGTCTGGTTTATTAGTACGTATTTGCCATATCTGTGTGATTATTTGATAGGTTCTTTCAAGGAAGGATTAAACCCTTTTGATTAATCACAGTAATCAGGGAATTTCATTTAGATCAGTAAGAAGAACTCAATAATCGCAGCTTTACATTTTTATACTAGTTATAAATAAATATGCCAAACAATTTGAATGAATCTAGAAATAAGTCAGTTTATCTATAATTTCATTTGACTCTGCATATTATATAAGGCACTGGTCTCACCATTTTTCAATCATTTAGTTTTATTCATACTTTTTTTTTTTACATCTGTTAACTGAGCATATTAGGGTTTAATTTGAATGCTGGTATACAATATATACCAATTTTGTTTTATTTTGTCTATTTCAATTTTCCATCTTGGACAAATCATGGCATGAAGATAAGATCAACAGCCAAAGTCTGCTTTATTTATTATAGGTACACCTGCCTAGGTCTAGCAGTGCCTGGAGAGTACAAGGTTTAATTCTTTCAAACCTTGTTCTGTTACCCTAAAATATTATGAAAGCTTGGCAACCTTTCGTGGTTCAAACCTACATTTTTGAGAGTTAACAAATTGGAGACTCCGCTGGGGATAACAAAGAATCTGTGCCTTAATCATAGAGTCAGAATTCCTATATACAGACTCCGCCGGGAATACCAGGTAACAATCTTTTTCTCACTTTCAAGAAAGTGAGCGGCGACTCTAATTAAGCATTGCAATATGAATGGAAGAAGATCTCAATTTAGGGGAGGTCATTTTGGAGATCCTCCTGGTAATAGTAAGTGGACGCATAAAAATGATAAGACTGACAAGGGTAAAGGGAAAAGTGAGGACATGTGCTTAACAAACAAAGATAAATCATCAATACCTTTTGGTGAGAATTGCTTTGACACATGGAAAGATAATTCATCTGAAGAGCCCTATACTCCAGAAGATCAGAGAAATCCTTTTTACAATCCTCAGAAATAGGTTGAATTTGAAGCTAGGAAACATGCTGAATTTGAAGCTAGATTTGAAGCCGAACGACTTAGAGTTCAATATGAATATGACCAAAAAATGGAAGGTAATCAGAGTGGACTTTCTAATCAGGAAATTCAACAAGAAGAGTATGAATCTTTAAGTTATGAAGAAATTAGGGCACGGTATGAATCTCAGAGAAAGGAAAGGGAAGAGCAAGAAAAGGCCCAAATGATTCAAGCAATGAGGGAATTCAAACTGCAAAAAGCTCAGAACATTCCACACACATTTGCTTTTCCTCCAAAATATGTACCACCCCATAAATAGGGCAATCATGGTGCGGGGTATTCTGAACCACCAAGGATTGCTCACCATCAGATTGGGAATCAATATAGACAGCCAAATCGTCCACCTTATGTTCCCACACAACATCCAAATAATTATCCACCTCCTGGTCAGCGTCATGTGCCACAAAAAAATATGCAGTTCAATAATCCTATGTACCAATATCAGCACCCACCTAATCCTCCTCCTTATCAATATACAACTATGATCAGACAATTTGATCTAGTAGGGTTTCAGTTATACCCATATCCTATGGATAGCAGTTGGAGAGGTTTAGTACCCAAGTTTACAGGCAGTAATGCAATCACTGTTGAGGATCATTTAAGAAGTGTCAATGCTTTCATTCAGGATTTGGATGTACCTTATGAAGATTTTCATATGATATTGTTCATGATGTCTCTCATTGAAGAAGCTAGGGACTAGTTCAATAGCCTGGCAACAGCTTCTATTTATTCTCTCCAGATATTTCAAGACCAATTCCTTGAACAATTTGGGAATTTGAGTGCACCAGACGCTACTCTCCATGAACTAATGCAAATTCAGAAAGGTTAGAATGATTCAGTCTTTGATTTTAACAGAAGATTCAATAAATTGCAGAATAGAATACCTCCCGGATCAAAGTTACCTGACTCTGTAGCATTAAGTGTTTACCTGAATGCATTTGACCCTAAAACAAGGTATGAGCTGAGAAACAGGTTCCCAAGGGACTTAACTAAAATACAAAAGATAGTATTAACAATAGAGAATAACAAAAAATCTACTGGGATAATGAATAAGAGAGACAACCCTCGAGCTTCTCAACAAAATAATAATTATCAATATAAGCAAGAGAACACATATAGAAATGAAAGACCAAGGCCGAGGTTACATGACATGCCCTATAACACAAACTGGAAGGATGGGAAACCCATAACAAATAGGCCTGGGAGCAAAGAAACTCCTGATCCATTGAAGAAGAAGGGAACATATGTGGTGAATAGCAATTATTTTTGTGAGGCTTGTAATAAGCCACATTCCCCTGAATATTGTGTTGTAGCCCAGAGAATGCAAGAAGAAGGATTGCTAATTGGAGATGATGGGGAAGATCATACGATCTACTTGACTTCAAATGCTTCTCATCATGTTGAGGAGAGGTACTCATCTTCGGAGGAGGGAGGTTATGAGTATGACATTGCAAAATGAAGGTATAATGTACATATGGCTGAGCAACATGTTTTTTCTGACTCTGAGGATGATTGTGTAGAACCACAATCTATTGAGGTGCCTGCTCACAATAATGTAAGGAGACTTACTGAAGAAGAGATAGAAAAATTGACTGTTGCTGCAATAGAAGAAGCCAAGAATAAATACTGGTTGAGGAACAGGACAGTAAATGAGAAGGAAGGTGTCCCTAGGGGTATCTTTATGAAAGATCAGAAAGTTGTGCAAGGAGTTTCAAAGAAAAATGAAAACAAACAACGTGAAGAAAGTAAACAAAATCCTGTCCAAAAAGGTGTAGTAAAAGAGCTACATAAAGAAATTCAAAAAAATGATCAGTCAGGTAGAGGAGAAAAAGAAGTAAATAAAGGAGAAACATTAGAAAAGAAGAAAGTAATTAAGGCAGAAGGCTCTTCTTTTGATTTTACTCAAGCCTTGTCTCAGGTAAAGATGTTTGTCCCACTTTTAAAAATGATGAAAATTAAAGAGTACAGGGACAACGCAATGCAATTGATAACAAATGAGAGTGAAAAACATGTAAGTACTGAAAATAAAATAGTTGCAAAAAATAAGCAAGATAAAGTAAACATCCCAGAAATCTGCTTGAGTAATGTATTGACAAGTCCGCCACAGGTTGATCCTTTCTTTATCACATTACTCATAAATAATAAATTATTGAGGAATTGTATGATAGATTCTGGTGCCGCCATGAATATTATGCCAGTAGGAGTGATGAAACAACTAGGCATGTGGTTGGATACACATGAAGGAAAGTGTTACGCAATGGATAACTGACCTGTTCCTGTGGTTGGTATAATGAAAGATGTAGAAGTCAAGTTAGCTGCCTACCCTCAAGTAGCTTACAATATTGATATAACAGTTATAGACACCCCTCAATTCGGTATGCTTTTATCAAGGCAATGGACGGTGGCTATTGGCGGAAGTGTCCAGTTTGATCTGTCTTATGCAACCATTCCTGTAAATGGCCAAGAAGTGAAACTATAAAGGGAGCCAAGGATGAATCAGCTCATTGGTTTTGTGCCACAAGACCAAATCAATTGCTTTTGTGATGTTGATTTTGGGAGTTTCAAAATAGAACTAGCACAGCCATAATTGATTAATAGTGATCCTATTGAGAAGCATGCTGCAAGGAACCACAATGGTGTGTGGAAGATGTATTTCGATGGAGCCTGCAGCCAAGAAGGCAATGGAGCTGGGATAGTATTTGTTTCACCTGAAGGTAATACATTTCAGTATTCATTCTTGTTAACTTTTGAATGCACGAATAATGTGGCAGAGTATGAAGCTCTATTAACTGGATTGAATATAGTGGTGAAGCATAAAATAAAGTTGCTGGCTATTCTAGGAGATTCTGAGTTAGTTATCTCGCAAGTTAAGGCGAAGTATATAGCAAAAAATAAAAGATTAAAGTAGTACAAAAATGTTGTATGGGATATAATAGAATTACTTGATGCTTTCTCAATTGAGTGGGTGGATAGATCAAAGAATATAATGGCAGATATTCTAGCTAATGTAGCATTGAAGAGAGATGATATTACGCTGGCAGGAGTGTCACAAATTGAATTCAAAACAAGGCCTGCTGTGCCTGATAATGTATATAGCTGGAAAGTTTTTAATGATGACACTGATCTTTTAAAATTTCTTCACTGTATAGACCAGTATGAAGCTCAAGAGATTGATTTCAATGCCTTTGTTGAAGAAGTTGATGGAAAAGAGACAATCTTTGGAAAAGAGATCTTGCAGCTTAAAACAAATAAGATTCCTAAAGGCTTGGTGGCATTGGAGAGGGTATATGATGGAAGTGATCGGTCCTTAATAAAGCAAACACCAGTTGGAAGGGATGATATTGAAGAAATTAATTTGGGAACTGAGATGGAACCAAAAAAGGTGTACATAGGTAAAAAGATCAGTCCTACAATTAGAAAAATGTTGATTGAATTGTTGAGAAAGTATAAACACGTATTTGCTTGGTCTTATGAAGATTTGAAAGCATATAGAGAAGACTTGTTTCAGCATGAAATACCATTGAAGCCAAATGCTGAACCATTCAGACAAAAGCAAAGGCCGATAAATCCAACTCTAGAACCTAAAATGCAGGAGGATTTGGTGAAGCTCAAAGATGGTGGAATCATTAAGCCAATCAAACATTCAACCTGGGTGTCAAATTTGGTCCCTGTCAAAAAGAAAAATGGAGACATTAGATTATGTGTAGATTTCAAAAATTTAAACATAGTGTCTCTTAAAGATAATTATCCTTTGCCTAATATGAAGGCCATAATGCATAAGGTGACTGGCTGTGAATTGTTGTCTATGATGGATGGATTTTCAGGGTATAACTAGGTCAAGGTTAAAGAGTCTGAGCAATACAAAACAACATTCACAACCCCTTGGGGAACATATGTTTATCTGAGGATGCCATTTGGTCTCACTAATGTAGGGGCGACTTTTCAAAGAGCCATGGATGTGGCCTTTGCTGATTTGATCAATGTTCTCATGGTGGTGTATCAGGATGATCTCACTGCTTACTCTAAGAAGGCTGAGGATCATGTTTATCATTTGGAAAAGGTATTTATAAGGGCCCTTGAATATGGTATTAGCTTAAACCCCAAGAAATGTAATTTTTCTATCACAAAGGGTAAGCTTTTGGGGCACATTTTTTCTAAGGAAGGGATTAGGATAGACCCTGAAAGGGTCGAGGCTATTGATAAGATCCTTGTCCCTAAAACTGTTAAGGTGATACAATCATTCTTTGGACAGATAAATTTTGTTAGAAGGTTTGTTTCTAACTTTGCTGAGATTGTCAAACCAATATCAAAAATGTTAAAGAAAGGACAAAAGATAGAATGGACTGCAGAAACTTTGGAAGCTTTTGTGTCTATAAAACGAGCTATCAAGGAGGTTCCTGTTCTTAAGTCGCCTGAATTTTCAAAACCTTTCCAGATTTTTTCATTTGCCTCTATGCATACTGTTGCAACTGTCATGCTACAAAAGAATGAAGACGGTTATGAGCAGCCCATATCTTTTTTCAGTAAGTCATTATAGGGTTCCAAACTAAAGTATGATATAATGGAGAAGCAAGCATTCGCGTTAGTGAAAGCTGTAAAAGATTTTAGGCCATACCTGGTTGGAGCAAAGGTAATTGCTTATGTTCCTCATGTAGCTATCAAGGATATTCTGACACAATTTGAAGTAACAGGGAAAAGATGCAAATGGATCAACAAAATCCAGGAATTTGACTTGGAGATTCAAATTACTAAACTGGTCAGAGTTCAGGGTTTAGCTAAACTAATGGCAGAGGCAATTTTTGAAGCAAATCAGATTTGTAATGTAGAAGGAGAAGATGTAATTGCGAGCATTGAGCATACTCAATGGTATGCAGATATCATGCATTATCTTAAACATATGAAGTGTCCAGAAGGATTGAATGATAACCAGAAAAGAACGCTGAAGTTGTAGGCGTCAAAATATGTTTTTATGGATGGGGATTTATTTTGGAAAAATAGGGATGGTGTATTATTATTGTGTTTGGATGAGTTTCAAGCTAAACATGTTTTGAGTGAAATGCATGAGGGAGTATGTGGACATTACTCAGCAAAACCAACAGTGCATAAAATTCTTAGGGCACGCTATTATTGGCCTACAATTTTTAATGAGTCTTTTGCATATGTGAGAAAATGTGAAGCTTGTCAAAAGTTCTCTGGGAAATTGAAATATCAGGGAGCTTTTCCATTAAGACCTTTGTAGGTTGATGCCCCTTTTCATCAATGGGGAATTGATTTCATCGGAGAAATACAAGAAAAATCAAGTGGTGGACATAGGTGGATATTGGTGGCCACTAATTATTTCACCAAGTGGGTAGAGGCCATCCCAACTAAACAAGCTACAAGTAAGGTGGTGACACAGTTCCTGATGGATAATATTATTACTAGATTTGGTACACCAATGAGGTTGATTACTGATAACGGGATGTGTTTTAGATCAGATGAATTTAGAGGCTTTTGTAGCACATATGGTATTGCCATTTCTTATGCAGCTCCTTATCATCCATAGGCTAATGGACAAGCGGAATCTAGTAATAAGAGTCTTTTGAAGATTATAAGAAGGATGTTAGATCAAAATAAGAAGGCTTGGGATTTGAAATTAAGATTGGTTGTATGGGCTGATAGAATTACGGTGAAGAAGGCAATTGGGAAGTCCCCATTTGAATTAGTGTATGGAACACAGGCCAGGATGCCCTTGCAAAACTTGTTACCAGTGTACAGGTTTGTTTTTCAAGAAGAATTAGATATTCCTGAACCCATGGAGGAAAGAATGGAGCAGCTAGCTGAATTAGATGAAATGAGGAGAGTGGCTCAGAATCAAGATATAAAGTTGCCAAAGCAGATGAAATGTTTATTTGAAAAAAAGGCAAAGGATAGGAAATTTGGAGAAGGTGATCTGGTACTAATGTGGAATGCAAGGTTCCAGGAGAAGGGAAAACATGGGAAGTTTGAAGCCTTATGGCTAGGGCCTTTTGTGGTGGTTGGAAAGAAAGGTGAAGACTCATACTATTTGTAGAATATGGCTGGTGAAGATCATGAATTGCCTGTACATGGGCAATTTCTTAAACATTTTTTCTCTTGAAATAATGTAGAGGATTAAGGGTTTCCAGTGCATGGACAACTCTTGATGGTCCTCTTTGAAATTTTATTCCATGCACAATAGTTTAGGAAATGAAAGGAATAGGATTTGCTTGTACATGGACAATCCTGATTTTCCTTCCTTTCAAATAATTTTTTTTCCATGTACAGTAGTATAGGGTCTCATTCATTGCCATTGCCATTTGTTCCATTCTGCTCACATGTTCCATCACTTTGAGTTTGGTCTGCTCACCCAGAAATCTGAATCCTTGCAATGATCTCACTATCATTCATCCCCAGACAGAGCCACTGTTAGAACTGTAAAATTTTGAAATTTTACATTCTATTGCATTCAAAAGTTCCAGTATTGAGTTCTCATCATAAGCATCAAAGTCCCTCTTTGTATTGTTTTGCTTGTTTTCTATCATAAAATCCATTGAATCCATCAAGTCTTTCATTTTTCATTAAAAGACCCGAATCGGCAAGACATTGTAAAAGTCTCCCCGACCTAATTTTTCACTAACATATGTTTGTTACAGACTATCGGCAGGACAATTTTCTTGTTTCAGAAACAAAAGGAATCATTTTAGCAAAGGGGAGTCATTGTCGGAGTGAAGTCATGGCGAATATAGTGTGTTTCGCCGACCAATGCATGTGGAAGTTTATTGCTCAAGATAAAGGTGTTCAGGAAAATGTTTCGGCGAACTAATTTTTTCTTGCCAATAGGCATCCTGAAAAAAGAATATCGGCATATGTTGGGGCATCGGTTTGATGTCAGGGAAAAGACAATATGTCATACCGACTAATGCATAAAGGGGTTGTTTCAGCCAAACTAATTGATATCGGTATGAACTCGTAATGAAATCATTTTGTTTTACCGATTGACTTGCAAACAGATGTCTTGGTAAGACTTATGTGCATCAGGGAAGGTCTAGGCGAAGGGGCCATTGTTTGGCCGAACTAAGTTCAAAGGTATTTCAAACCTATCGGTGAGAAGCTATGGAGTATTTCCAATTCAAATTTTATAAAGATGGAGATATGCATTGCCGAGAGAAGAACTTGTCAGCATAAGTTTCACCGAAGTACGAATATTATACTGATAGATGGTTCGGGGTGAGTTTTGCTGAATAGGAGTAATCTAGAGGAGTGATTTTGGTAGGACATTTGGTGTCAGTGTAAGTTTTCCCGGAGGTTCATTATCTTGCCGAAAGTATTATTTCAATGGTTGGGTTTATTTCTTCAGTGAGAAAATTTGGTGGACATGCCGAAATGAGAATTCATCGGTGAAAGGGTGATTTTGTCTTAGCAAATGAAAATACATTGAAAAGTATATATCGGTAAGATGCAAAGATATCTACATAACATCTCCCCAACTTTGAAAGTCATAGCGAAGCGGGCAAAACAAAGATTGTATCGACAAGAATATAAATTCATCTTGGCAACCCAACAAAGATAAAGACTTTCAGTGAAATAGGATGAAGTCTGTGAGAGGTTTCCCCGACATCTGCGGGTTAAATCGAAGAACATAAAGATAGAAGATTTCAGTCGGTGTGAATAACATTAATTTCTCAGCAATTGGAAAATGCTTTGAAGAAAACATATCGGTATTGTTCCATGATATCTATGAGACGCTTCCTCGACTTTAAATTGTCACAGTGACATGAAAAGTAGAAGCATTTGTTGTCAAGTTGATTCCAGGTGTCGGTAAGACTGCAGAGTGTCTTGGCGAATGATGAAATAAACGTTGAAAAGGGATTTCGCCCCAGATTTGAATTTTTCTCATCAAAAGGACATTTGATGCGACAGTGCCAGTTTCAAAGGTGGCTTCATTCGTGCTTCATTGATGGCGCGATGGGATAAAACAGTAATGACAGTAGTGTTTTAATCAATTCCTCATTTCTGACTTGATTGCTGGTGAATTGGCAAGCTGAACAAGAGAACCAAGATGATTTTTCAGTCTGAGGAGCTCAAGTAGAATATTGTAAGTAGTTGCTTCTCTGTTTTTCATATTTTGATTCTGTAAGCTTGAAAAAATGAATTCTTCTGGTTCTGGAAAGGGTAAGGGTAGGAAACTTGGTCAGAGCAGTCAGTCGAAGGGAAAGAAACAAAATACTGATACAAAGCATGAATGCACTGAAAGGAAGTTAAACCAAGACCTTATTGATCAACTACCTGGTTCGGGGCCTAAAGCTAGAAGGTCCGCATAGCTTAGGGCAGAAGTTGACAAGCTGGATGACAAATGCATGTTCATAGGTGATGTCTGGATTGCTATGAGAGGGTATGAGCTTTTCAATTTCCACTATCATAGGAGGAATCATTTTGAGCCAGTTTGTAATCCATGGAAGTTGAATGTAGGGAAATTGGTGTGCCCTAATATATTAATTAATGTTGAATTGGTAAAATTGCTTGCTGATCATTATGATCCAAAGCATAAAGCAATATGTGATCCTTCTAGAAAACCACAGATACATGTGTCAAAAGAGGGAATTGGTGAGGTTTTCAAATTGGAAGGATTTTTTGATGAGGAAATCAATTGTGAAGAGTTGCAGAAGGAATTTTTTAGAATGGATACAAGTTACAAGGGTTGGAGGTTGCCAATTCATAGGGTTAAACAACGTAACAAGCCCGAACCTCTGGAAGATAGTGAGGGGCCTCCCTATCATGTAGATTTGTTTGAACCCTACATGAAGTATACATATTTTTCAGTGTGTCAGGTGTTGGGGATGGATGCCCTAGAATTTATGTCAATGGTGCCAATGGTCATTGCAGCAAACATTCAATATCACAATGCCAGGTTATTTGATTATGCTTCATATATTTCTAAGGAGGTTGACTCAGAATTGATGGCTATAAAGGGTGGAGCTTCCATTGTTCACCTTAGAAACTATTCATTGTTGATGCATTTGGTGCTATATTTTGGACAAGAGCTTGGGGTGTGGCCTCCAGAAATGAGAATTTCTCAAACTGGTAAGGAGGGTGGAACATTGCCTATTCAATTATGGACTGCCATTTGGGACAGCAGGTTTGTTGGTTCTAGTTTTATTCATTTTGAGGAGTATTTTGTAAAGACATTGTATAAATTGTATCATTATCCTTGTAATCATTCATTGACTGATGAGATCAAAAGTTTCCTTCGGCCTAAAGATTTTGATGGGCCAATTGACCATAACTGGGGAGATTGGTATTGTTTAGAGGGAGCTACTATAATTAGAGTGTGTGGATTTGAAGATGCTCCTTTCATTCTACCAAGGACAGTTCCAAACAGGGTTGCATACTTGGAAATTGTCAGACAAATGGATTACAGTAGTGTGATGCATTTCAGCTCTTTTGGGAAGCAAGCATTTATGCCTAGTACTTTATGCTTTAGTGATTTCACTTTGTTGGCTAAAGAGGGATATAATTCAATTCTTGACAAATTATTGCACTATAACATGAAAAGAGGACCAACCAGGAAATACTTTGACCCTGAGGGGTATATTCATTCAGCCAAAGAAAGGATTAATTTTGGAGGGTATCAGCATGTACCCTATCCTTTTGATGATATGATCATAAATCTAGATGAAGATGAAGCAGAAAGGGTAGTTGAAAGGTATAACCAAGGGCTACAAGATACTAAGTTATTATCTTCTGGAGATGAAGAAGCACCAAGAGCTGATGTGTCACAGGGTAAAGCAGAAAAGGTATCCAGAATGAGGACTCAGCAATATGTATGCCCAGTCAGAGAACAAAGTATTGAAATTGGTGATGTTGATGCTAGGCATATGGAGTGCATATCCTTCGTTTCTGATGATGATTTTATACATTCCCCTAACTTCAAAGCATTCTTGTACAAGCAGAAGGGGAAGGAGATAAGAGAGAATGTTGATGATATCACTTCTGGAAATGAGGAACAATTGCTGGCTCAATTCAGAAGATGTGTGGATGATGAAATGGAAAATATGACTCCAGAAGTGGGGAGGAAAATGTTGGAGGATGCTGGTGTTATGATATTTCTTGGTTTAGATTTGAATTCTGCATTGGTTTTTGATAGTTTCTTGAAGGGTAGTAATGCTACTCATAAGCTTGATAAGGAAAAGGCGACATAAGTATATACAGGCTCCAAATATAATACTGATGAGGGATCAATGTTAATATGGGCTTTGTACCCACCCCACAGGAAATCAGTGGTACTTGATACAGAGAAGGCATTTGGCCATGTCTTGACTTTAAAAGTTGAAGAAGCTGATCCTATTGCTACTACTGATATTGGGGTAAATATTACAAAATTGAATAAAGCACATATTCAATTATTGATAAAAGAAAGAGAAACGTATAAAGCAAATAAAGAGAAATTGTTGAGAGAAAATGATAGACTCAAAGATTTGGTTGGTGTTTCAATGGGAACAACCAAAATGATCACTCAAGGAGAGAGCTCTCAAGAAAAAGACCACTAGGTAGGGTCAAGTGCTTATTCTCAGGGAAAGCATGATGTTATTGTTGCAATTATCAAGAAGAGACAGGATCATTTGATATCCTGGTTGAACAAATTGTGGGGAAAATATTCTTATACTCTTGCTGCATTGAAGGAGCATACAAGAATGGATGGACAAATCATGGAGAAATTTCATGAGTTGGCTCAAAGTGATGAAGCTAGTAGTTCTACACTTGAAGCTACTAATCATATAATCAATCGCCATCGAAATTTCTATGATGAATTGCAAGGAGATGAACAGGGATTAATTACAGCTGCTGAGAAAATTGTAATTCCATTTTCTGATAGTAATGGGGATTTGAGAGAATCCACCAGGTGGAAAAATGAATGTGAGTCAATGATGAATGAAATGATGAAGGTAGCTTCTGCAGATGATACAACATTGGAAGAAGTGAGTAAGCAAAATGAGGAAATGGTCAAAATGGAAGTTACGGTCTGGAATGCTTTTGGAGATGTGGACACGTATGAGCGCCAGGATTATTTGGACCACCTCAACAAGACTCACTTATGGCTAAATAGAGCCTAGCTATTCTCTATTTTATGTTTATAATGTGACATTTCAATTTTTGAAAGGATATGGCCTTTCGTATTCTCAATGTATAAATGTCTATTTTGAAAACAAAATGTGAGAGCAATATAGATAGAATAGGATAAAGAGTAGAGAATACGGTGGAACATCATGTTTCACAGGGTTGAGATTATGCTGTATGTTTTGAAGCCATGGAAATATCAATGAAAATCATCCGATTTGCTGGCAAATTCTGGTGTCAATTGTTGTGTTATGCCTATTGAAAGAATTATTTGATTTGTCTCTAAAATTGATGTTTCTTGGTTATTTAGATCAACATAACAAGTTTATGTCTGGTTTATCAGTAAGTATTTTCTGTATCTGTGTGATTATTTGATAGGTTCTTTCAAGGAAGGATTAAACCCTTTTGATTAATCACAATAATTAGGGAATTTCATTTAGATCAATAAGAAGAACTCAATAATCGCAGCTTTGCATTTTTATACTAGTTATAAATAAATATGCCAAACAATTTGAATGAATCCAGAAAGAAGTTAGTTTATCTATAATTTCATTTGACTCCACATATTATATAAGGCACTGGTCTCACCGTTTTTCAATCATTTAGTTTTATTCATACTTTTTTTTTACATGTTAAGCGGCGTGTGGGACATTTGAATGCTAGTATATAATATATACCAATTTTGTTTTATTTTGTCCATTTCAATTTTCCATCTTGGACAAATCATGGCATGAAGATAAGATCAATAGTCAAAGTCTACTTTATTTATTATAGGTACACCTGCCTAGGTATAGCAGTGCCTGGAGAGTAGAAGGTTTAATTCTTTCAAACCTTGTTATGTTACCCTAAAACGTTGTGAAAGCTTGGCAACCTTTCGTGGTTCAAACCTACGTTTTTGAGAGTTAACAGACCCAATGACTATTTCGTCGGCAAGACACTGGTGTATTAGTAGGAGTATGGAAGGACTCTTTTCAATGGAGTGATAAGGAGTAAGGGGAGCTTTATCAATGGATCAGGGAGTTAAGAAATTTATGAAATTCATAACTTGGTTAAGGAATTTGAAGTTACTCTGACATTGCGATATTGCTTGATCAATAGTGGAGATTAATCCATGATGGACGAATGATAAACATTGATGAAGAAGGTGAGACCTACTAAGGTTTCACAAGATGACCTATACCATGAATGGTTGAGATTGGATGAGGAAGATCTTATGGTGCTCGCAGTGTATCTAGTGGGACCCAACATGATGGTGATGATGACATATTATGATGGAGAAAAATAGGTGGTGAAGATCGATTGCTTGACAAACCAATTCAAATCGATGTTGTGAGTTGTGTGGAGATGAGGTGGAAATTTCATTTCATCAAGGGTCTTCATCGGTGCGACAAAGTGGTGTCAGCAGGACATTAAAGGATGTCTCCTTGACAACCCGATGACCTACCCATCAATGGGACAATATGGTATCGCCAAGACCATGATGAAGGTCTCTTTGATGGGGTGATAGGAGAGTGTGATGCTAACTGTGAGACCTGGTAAGATTAGGATCATGTGCATTGATGGTACAGTCAGAAAGTGAATGAAAGGATGACACTTGGTAGGAAGTGATGGTGGATGGTGACATGTGGTGACATGATGGTGTAAGGCCCACTTGTTTACAACACCAAATGGTATCGATGTGACAATGCCATATCGATGAGAGTGGAGTTGATGTCTCTCTAATATCTCAATCGGTGTCTCATCGATGAGACATTCTATCATTGGTAGGACTCTTAAGTTAGTCCCTTTGCAATGATGATAACCTTCATTGGTTGGAAAAAGCGATATCACCAGAACTATGAAGCTTCTCTTCAACAGGGTAATAAGGTGAAAAGAAAAGTGGGACCCAACAAGACAGTGTCAGAGTGAATGGAGTTTATTACTAGGACTCTAATGATTCTTAGCCCAATATGGTGTTGTGTCTTTGATGGTAATAAGGTGACTTTCAATGGATGGACAAGGTCGACAATACAAATTTGAAGAATACTAATATGATGGTGGTGATTTAAGGGTGCTGACAAGATTGATGGACAACTCACATCCTTGTTGTTAGTGGTGTGGATTGAAGAAATAGTGAACATTAGTGATATTGTGGTATGTGTCCCTTCAACAGAGTGACATGATGAATACCCCTAAGATCGACGATGGTGATTTAAATGACTGCTTATCCAATGGTTAGCATTTAAAGGCATGATAGTGGATGAATATCATAGGATCATGGCATGAGAGAGAAGATAAAAAACCAGTATTCAAACTTGAAAATATACAATGGTCTTGTCTATGTGAATAGGGTTATAGTTGGTAACTGACACAATAAAGGAATAAGAATGCATGTTGGTGATGTGAGAAGGAATAACAGAATGTTAGTTGTGTGCATAGATTCTCAAGTAACAAATAGAGTTTGAAGGTGATCCAAGAAGGAGGATGATCAAACAAGATATTTGGCATAGACTGTCAGGAATTTTTCCAGCAAATATTTAGGTTTTGATTGGCTACAATGGCAGTACTAAGGCAAGGGAGATCGGATTGCTTGAATTTGAATTCTCTACATAGGAAGATGAAGAATGACTTAGAAACCCTAACATATGAGTTTTGTGGTGATGCAATGCATGTAACCATATTGGAAAATTTGGACGGTGGTGTGTATCTTGATGTGATGAGATTGCACCT
Source organism: Sequoia sempervirens (assembly GCA_007258455.2). NCBI lineage: Eukaryota > Viridiplantae > Streptophyta > Pinopsida > Cupressales > Cupressaceae > Sequoia > Sequoia sempervirens. Next base: position 41,098 of record VDFB02379376.1, read on the forward strand.
GTCAGTGGAGAAGATTATATATAAGAAAAATTTTGATACATGAAGTAATTGATGAGTGAATGCAGATATGTGTAAGCTAGGTACAACATAGATTATTATCTAGGTGTTTACATTCAAGGTGAAGAGAGTGTGTAGTGCAGAAATATAAGAGAAGTGTGGAAGTGTGAGTGTTGTTGAGAGTGTATTTTCAACAACAAAGTGTAAGTTACAGAAAGTGCAACAAAGTATTGAATGCAATGATGCATTATAGGTTACATAGAAGCAATCTATGCATATATGAGCTTGTATTGATGTAAGAGGATGTAGCCTCATTGAACTAAGTTGTAGCTTAGATTGGGGTGTTGTAGCATCCTTGAAGTTGTAGCTTCTAAATTAGGGAGTTGTTGCTTCATTGGAGTTTTAGCTCCTAAATTAGGGTGTTAGAGCATCGTTGGTTTGTATCCCTAAACATTGTAACATATATTTGGATTGTGAGGCTGGATTTGAGCAATAGACTCAAGCAACATTTCTCACCATGGTTTTTCCCATCTTGGGTTTTCCATGTATATCTAGTGTTGTACGAATGTGTGTGTTGATTTTCCATTTGCATGTTTATGTTTGCATCTTTAGTTTTCAATCTACACATTAAGAGTTTGAGAAAGTAATTTGCATAAAGGTTTTTGAGGGCTAAAGCTTTTAGGAACCCTCCTCTCAATAGATCATTGTGTTCTAAAAAAATCCATGTCTGTTTCTTGTTATTTTTCTTCTTCTGATACAGTTTTAAATGTATAGGACTCCAATGCTTTCAAAGGATTTCGCCCATCTCTTCCACCCATCAAACAACTTGTAGGCTTGGGATCAACTTTTAGTGTGTAAACTTTGTTGTTTAGACATAATTCATGATCCTATGTAGAGTGGAAGGGACACCATTCATCTCATGAATCAACAGTCTCCATAAAAGGAGGTTATAAGAAAGATCATGAGGTATAACATGGACCGAAGTTTGTAATGTGACTTCCCATATTTTGATAGGTAATGTGATAACAGTGAGTAGTTGTTTTCCTATGTTTTCAGATCCTTGAATAGTCAAAGAATCACGTTTAATAGCATTTTTACTCATCTTAATCCATTTCACAAGGCTCATACTACACACATTCAAAACCAAACCATTATCAACAAAAGTACATTTTATCGCAGCTTGACCAATGTGGGCTATTATGCTAAAGGCTTCATACTTCTTCTGGATGTCCAAGGGAGGTAACTCATTCTGGTGAAAGACTATCTAGATTTATTTGTCCATGTGTTGGATTAGTGTTGCTACATCATTTGAGTTATTGTTAGAAGGAATCATAACTTGTTGCAAGGCCTCTTAAAGTATTCCATGATAACTAGGGGATACTTGAAGTAACTCCCATATAGAAATCTTAGCAGGAGTTTTCTTAAGGTGTTCAACAAGGTTATATTTCTTTCCATTGTTTGTTGGTAAATGAGGAGCACTAGGAAAAATAGGATTAGGCAATGGTAATGAAGCAGAAGGTTGTTGTTGCCTATTGTTTCTTGTATTGTAGGTATGTGCAATAGTGTTATAATTATTTTATTGTGAAGTGTTACCATCAGTGGATGAAATCTTATCTTTCAGTTGTTGAAGGATGAGCATAGGCTTATTTTGAACTTGTGGTTTTTGTGAGGGGGGATAAATTATGAGTTGTGGTGTGATGGTATTAATGTCTTTGTAGTGTGGTTTTTCATGACAAGAATTAGTGGATGAACCTTGTGAGATGAAGTCCTCAAGGGCTTCATCTAACATGTCAAAGGCATCACTACTAAAGGGATTGAAGGTTAGGTAAACCTTTAGAAGGAAACTTTTCATCGCTTTACTTTCTCTACAAGTCTCATTTCATGTTTTTGTTATTTTGATTTTTTTTTCTAATGAATTCCAAATGTAATTGAACATGTCTACTGATGCAAAATGGTGGAAATGTAAAATTCTAATGCTATCTATAACTAAAAATGCAAGAAATTATTTTTCCCAATGTTTCTAAATCTATCTAAATAAAAAGGAAATTGCATGCAAGAACAATCTTTTTTAGACTAACACTTTTTAGATTTCAAAATAGAGGCAAGAATGCTTATTAGTAACCAAAAACAACCCAAAAATTTTGTTGTCAAAAGGTGTACAGGGACTCATTCACCCTTAAAGGAGAATAGGTCCTAGTGTAGGTACTTATAGAGATAAGAAAGGCACCTAAAACACCAAAACATGCCCAGAATTCCTACTGATCAGGGTGTCCAGGGCTCATTCACCACTAAAGGTGAATGGGTCCTAGTTTTATGGTTTTCTAAGTTTTCTCTATGTATAATCTTTCTCAGATTTGTAACAGTGAATGTTGTAACAAATTTTCTAGGTATAAGATCTTTAAATGCAAGCTTTTTTATGACTGAATGATGACTAAAATTGGAAAATCTATGATGTAATTTGAATCTAAATGCTTGGATGATGATATCAATGTGAAAAAAATTGAAAACTAAATGCAATTTAAACACTTTTTTCATATTTTTAATGAATATAAACAATGCAAACATGCAATTTAATCCTATATGCAATGTTCACTAATGCAAAACAAATAAACCCTAGAATGTAATGTAAACCAAATGCAAGCTAGGGGTTTATGATTAGATTGCAATCCATATTAGAAACTAAGATGCTCAAAAATGGGTCGGGTTCACCAAAATGAAATTTGGAAAAGTAGGAGAGAAAGGAGTGAGAATATATCCAATCCTCCTTTTTTCCACAAGGGATGTTTCATTCAGAAATGAGACCCAAAAACCTTGAAACAAATATCAATCCAAGGGGTGAATTGAATCAAGATTGAGGGATCTTGCAATCTTTACTTTATACAAGGACGGGGTGGTGAGATAGATCTCAATTTGAGGGAGAAATAATTAAGCTAATGAACAAACCCTAATCCTAGGTCTAACACAAAAATGCATAAATTAAACAAAAAATAGAAAGAAACTACAACATTTATGAAGGAACAAGAAGGTAAGGATGTTGTGCACCTACTAAAATTTGATTTTTCTGTGTTGCTAATAGGGACTCATTTGCCACTAAAATTGAATGGATCCTAATAGGCCCTTTTGGGGAGCTCTAAACTAGAAAAAAAAAGCTTGAAATGTCTAGAATCTAATTCCTATCAGCCCTCAACAAGGACTCATTAACCCTTAAACATGAATGGGTATTGCTAGGGTTTTCCAAAAATCTCTAAATTTGGGTTGTAAATTCCAAGTCTTCTCTTCTCCTTGGCACTTTGAATTTCCTATTTCCAAATTCGGATCTCTCTATAACCTACAAAAAAAAACTGTTATCTTTTTGGTGCATAGGGGTTTTCCTTAGTCAAACCCCTTGTTGGTAATTAAACATTGAAAGATGAATAAAATTCTGAAACTTGCAATAGTTTGTGCAATCACAATATTAAGTGTGTCTAAGAAAAAGATCCAAGAGAATGTAAAGGAAATTTTACCCCATTGTGTTATGATAAAACCCTTGAATGCAATGTGAACAATATAAATGACTCACTAAAGAAGACGTCTAATCCCTCCAATGAATCACTAATCTAAAAATACCTCTTATAGGCTATAAATAGGATGATTATAGAAGATGAAATCAATCCAAAAATAAGTCCTTTGGCTTGGTTGTATGACTTGTGCATCTCCCAACACCTAGAATCCTTCATGATTCTCCATAGACATTTATCATCAACCTTCAACAATGCTTGATCTTGGATACAAAATGAGCTTGAAGATCTTGAAATGCTGCTCCAAACTTCACTTTTGCTTCAATGATTTTTCTTGTTTACTTGTAATCTTGCTCTAGTATTCTCCCTTGTATTTCTAAGGTGAAATTATGTCAAATAACATTGTATTTATACTAAATTAGAGATTTAACCTTGAAATTCAAAGAATTCAAGCTGACCTTAGATCTAGAAATGAAATTAATTAAAATCCTGCCAAGATGAAATTCAAAAATAGGGTCCTTGTTAAGGGAGGACCTGTTCGCCACCTTGGGTGAATGGGTCCTAGCTCACTTTCCAAGACCAAGCTCTAGGGGGTGAAAAGAGGATCAAAAAATTAGTTGGAATATGCCAAGAAAGTGGGGTCCTATTAAGGGAGGACCCATTCACCCTTACTAGAAAATGGGTCTTGGCACACTTTCCAGGACCTAAAATTTACCACATTCTAGGTTACACCATTTGATTTTTGAGTGTCAGGATTGATCTTCGGCAGGTGCCATTGAATTTGAATTAAAGGGGCAATTAAGTATATTTAACCACTATTAATTAATACCATCCTAGATAGATGTGAAAGTGTGTTTAGAAACTTTACAACACCATAAATAGAGCCTGATTTAAGTACAAGAGGGGTCCATTAGGCTTAATTAGATGAATAGAGCTTAAAAATGCGTGAAAATTCCTTACAACAATTTACAACACTCTTGTAAAAGGTGAACTTTAAATATATTTCAATTGAATAAGGACCCTAGAGAGGTGTGAATGTGTACAACACCATACAACACCACGCCAAAGAATAATTAGGTTAATTATGCATCATTTACTTCAGATAAAGTGTGAGAAATGATTACTTTTTTTGACACTACACTTTTATACCTTCTTTGTGGTAGGAATTTATCTTCTCTCCCTTTATATCTTGGTAAATTAAATTAAAAGTACTCCCTTACTAATGCTTATCACAATTTGATGTAAATTATTGTTTTAGATAATTTTTTAACTTCTTCTAATGTTCTTTCTAATAAAATATTTCTTGCTTTGTATGGCATAGGGAATGGGTCTTGGTCAAGAGCATATGCCTCTTGAAAATAAAGTTTTATTTTTGGTGAAAAAATTTCATTTGTAAATAATATTTTATTAGTCATTGTTGACAAATCCTTTCCCAAAATGAAAATTATTATTTTTTCCTTTAATTGATGATTATGTTAGAATTAATGATATGGGTTACTTTTCTCAAAGAAAAACTAGAAGCTCTAGGTAAGTTTAAAGCATTCAAAGTTATGGTTGAGAATGAAATGGACATGACAATCAAATGTTTGAGGTCTAATAGAGCTAGAGAGTTCATCTTCAATGAGTTTAATATTTTTTGTGAGAATCATGGAATAAAGAAGCATTTATCTGCCCCTAGGACTCCTCAATAGAATGGAGTGATTGAAAGAAAGAATAGGATTGTTCAGGAAGCTATAATAACAATGACGAAAGAGGAAAACCAACCAAAACTTTATTGGAGAGAGGAAATTCATACTATTATCTACATTCTTAACAGAGTTCAAGCAAGAGTAAATACTGCAAAGACTCATCATTTGTGGTATTGAAGGATTCCTATTTTCAAATACTTCAGAGTGTTTGCAAGTAACTGCTACATCAAAAAGAGATGAAGAGAACTAAGGAAAGTTTGATACAAGATCTAATGAAGGTATCTTCCTTGGATATTCTACAAGAAGAAAAGGTTATTGATGCTACAACAAGAGGCTAAAGAATATTGTTGCGAGTGCAAGTGTCAAAGTGGATGAAGACTTACAGAAGAATTTTGTGGCGATAGATGAATATGAATCAAATGAATCATCTTGCAAAGAAAATGACACAGATGAAGGTAACAAAAGAGAAGTTCATATTGAAGAGAGATAAGCTTTGGAAAGGATCCATAAGACTTCCAAGTATATGCAAAGGAATCATTCTAAAGATCAAACTATTGGTGAAAAAATCAAGGGTGTGTAGAGAATAAAAAAATATGTTATGATTGAAGAACATGTAAACCTATGTTTACTCTCTAAAGTTGAACCTCAAATAGTGATTGAATAATGCAAGGATGAGATTGGATCAAGGTGATAGAAGAAGAACTAAAGTCGATTGAGAAGAATCAAACTTGGGAACTTGTCCCAAGACCAACAAACAAAAATGTGATTGGAACTAAGTGGGTATTCTAGAACAAACTAAATGAGAAAGGAGAAGTGGTGAGAAACAAGGCACAACTTGTGTGTAAAGGCTACTCACATAAAGAAAGAATAGATTTTTAGGTTCAAAATTTTCTTTGGTAGAAAGAATGAAAGCCATTAGGATGCTTCTGGCTTTTGCAACACACAAAGATTTCAAAGTATATTAGATGGATGTGATGTCTTCTTTCTTGAATTATGGTGAATTTGAAGAAGTATACATTGAACAACTAGAAGGATTTCAATTATCAAACAAACCAAATATGGTTCATAGATTGTAGAAGGAACTATATGGATTGAAGCAAGCTCCCAGAGCTTGGTATGCAAGGTTGGATAGGTACTTGACATAGCGAAGATTCAATAAAGGTACCACAAATAGTAATATTTATTTCAAAGTTGAAAAAAGATCAAATCTTGATTGTGGTTGTGTATGTTGATGATATAATCTTTGGAGAAAATAAAGCTATGTGTAAGAAATTTATAGAAGAGATGCAGAAAAAGTTTAAGATGTCTATGTTTTGGGAGATGAATTTCTTCCTTAGGCTACAAATCAGTCAAAAAAAGAAAGCTATATTCGTTACACAATCAAAGTATGTCAAGGAAATGTTGAAGAAGTTTGGAATGAAAGATTCTAAACTAGTATGTACACCTATGGTTACTGGGTGCAAGCTAAGTAAGAATGATGAATTTCCTAAGGCTAATTAGAGTATGTATAGATCGATGATTGGAGGACTACTATATCTAACTTGTACGAGACTAGATATCATGCATGCAGTTTGTCTTGCGGCTAGATTTCAAGAAGATCCTAGAGAGTCACATGTTGCAACAGTAAAGAGGATATTTAGATACTTGAAAGGAACTCTGGAACATGGTTTGTGGTATTCAAACGATACTAATTTCTCTTTTAGTGCTTACATAGATGCTAATTGGGAAAGTTGTGTGGATGACAGTAAAAGTAAAAGTGGTTGTGCATTCTTTCTTGAATTCAAATTGACATCCTGGTTAAGAAATAAACAAGACTAGGTGTCTTTATCTACTACATACGTAGAACACATTGCAATAATATCTTGCTAAACACAAGCGTTGTGTATGAGGAAAACATTGAAGGATATCAATGTGGTCTATGATGAACCAATTTCTATCTTCTATGACAGTACAAGTTGGTGCAGGAGCACCTTAGGTCTAGTAGGTGTAAGTTAATATTTTTTCTTGGTTTGATGTTTTTCCATGTAATAAGGTCATTGAAGACCATTTCATGTGTGTTTGAGTCAATATTAGGTTGCTAGGTTGGTTGGAGAGTCAAGTTGCATAAGTTGTCAAGTTTGTAAAAAATGTTGTCAAATTGCACAATATGGAATATGAAGGGTCAATGTTGCATAAAGTGAGAATTTGAATAGTTGTAAGTTGAAAAGTTGTTGATTTCCATTGTAAAATGATGTAAAATGTTTAAAAATTCCTTGTGTGGTCGAAGGAAAGGTTGGTTGTAAAGTTTTGGAAGTTGAAGCAATAAAAGTACTCTGTTTTCTATAATTCCAAAACATTTTTCTCTATTTAGATGAGTGGTACAGACACATATGGTCACTTCATGGTGTGAGAAAAATTATAAATGAAAGATATTTGATTCTAATTTCTTCTATTTTTTATTGCACTCAATTTCATTGAGTTTTGATGGAGTTATGTCCATTTTACTGCAAACAAGTTTGAAACCCTCATTAGGGTAATAGTGAGCAAACAAGTCAATTTTGAAGGCTTCCATACAAAATAACATACCTTGATTCCAAGATATGTTGTATAAATCCAAAATGGATGTTTGAAAATATATTTACATTCTTTATATCATGTCTTCATTGAAATTTATGGTCAAAAACCCTCAAATTGCCGCTACCAAGTTTGTCAAGCAATTAGGCACTAGAACCACATAGGACTTAGGGTTTGGAAAAGAACACTTGTGAAGTTGTTGGAATTACTTGAAAAAAAGAAATTTACCTTATTGACATGTCTGAGCCATTGGTGTGAAGATTTGAATCCTGGGATTTGAAAGCCTTGTTGTTGCCCATTCAAACAATCCTAATTACGCCTCTTACAAAGTGTTGCAGTAATTTTTTGACCTTTATGTTTCAAAACAACCACCCCTAAATTTTGAGTATGTTTTAGAACTTCCAAATGGGTATCCGAAAAATATTTTAGATGTGGGTATGAATTTTGGTTTGAAAATTATGGTGGGAAAATAGTTTATGGAGTGCTACTAGAAGTTGAGGCCTTGTGTGCAAAAACCCACCATTAAATACTTGAAGGCTTGAAGAATTGGTTGTTTTAGATCATATTGAAGCTAACAAACCTTGCTCTACATCAAATTGGTATCAGAGTTAGAAGATCTTTGGGAAATGATCTATTGTTTTGACTAATGTAGTTGAGTGAGATTTGATATTTCAGGATGGCTCTTAATAAGGAAAAAGATGGAAAAGGAAAGCTTATTTTGAACTACCTACAACTCTAGAGGTAAATTTTGTCAAGTTTTGATCTCAGATATCTACATGGATAATATTGTTTCTAAATATATGGTAGATAAATTAGGTTTGGAAAAAGTACCACATCCCACACCTTATTTGATGACTTGGCTTCAAACAGGTAATCAAGTAACCATATGCAAGCAATGCAAAGTTGAGTTTCATATAGGAAGTTATAAGGATGAAATAGTTTGTGATATTATGCATTTGGATGTATGTCACATTTTGTTTGGAAGGTTTTGGAATTATAACAAGGCATCAAAGTATAACAGTAAAAATAACACATATGAGTTGAGAAATGATGGGATGAAATATTTATTAACAACCTTGAAGGATGAGGGCATAGGAATTGAAAGCTTGTTGTTAAGTGAGAAGAAGGAAGTACAGTAGTATGAGGCAAATACAAATGAGGTAATGAATGAGGTAATAAGTTTTAAAAACATGTTGTTTGAAAAACCAGTTGAATAAGAAATGGAAAAAAATTCTTTTGAATTTTCTCAAACTAATGAAAGTAATGGTGGCATTGATGTTGAACAACTTTTAGATTTTGGGTATGAATTTTGGTTTGAAAATTCTGGTGGAAAAATAGTTTATGGAGTGCTACTAGAATTTGAGGCCTTACGTGCAAGAACCCACCATTAAATACTTGAAGGCTTGAAGAACTGGTTGTTTTAGATCATATTGAAGCTAACCACCCTTGCTTTGCATTACAAGTGCCAATAGTATTTCAAATAATCTAGTGATGCACTAAAGAACAAAATATATCTCAATCTAGTATCACTTTTTGAGACAGAAGGTTACAAAGTATGAAGTAAAGCTTGAGTATGTACCTACAAAGGATTAAGTTGTTGAAATATTTACTAAGGCTCTTCCTAAGCATACTTTTGAGTATCTCTAGGAGAATTTATGGGTTATTTCCTCTCCTTTAAACTAGATGCATAAGGGTATGCCTCAGTCCAGTGGATTTCAAGATTCATTATTTGTTCTAGGCTAATGTTGGAGGATACCTCTTAGGGGGAATAGGTAGTGGCTTTTTTGGCTGTTGTAGTCAAGGGGAGTAAGTATTGGTGTAGGTTGGTGTTGTCCTTTGTTAAGTGTTGATGATTGATGTAGTTTTTTGTGTGCTCCTAAGGGGGATTATGGAGAGCAATAAAGAGAGAAAGTATACATGTATTTTTTATGTCAAAAGGAGAAAGAGATGCAATTGTGTTTCTCTTTGCCATTGATGACAAAGGGGGAGAGAAAGAAATGTGAAAAATGATTAGTTGAGAAATGGGGAGAGAATAATGTAGCTGAGGGAGAGAAAAAAAAAAGAGAGAGAAGGAGAAAGAGTTGATATGAATTAGTGTGTTGGTGATTAGAGTTGTTATGTTTGTTATTGATGGTTTTTCAAATCATATGTTACCATCAATGAAAAAGAGGTACATTGTTGCAAGTATGAGTAGTTGGTGTTTTCATTGATTTCAACAAGCCTGTGTTTTTTTTCTCATTAATTTCAACTTATGATGCTTTGATTAGTTGCAATATGTTGTCATTAGTAAGTGCTACGGGTGTCAACCTCTAGTGTTGCTTTGATAAACTTCTATGGATGTATAGTTAAGTTGTAGTTGGTTTAGTGGTGATGAGGAAGTTCTAAAGATGTTAAGTATGTTTTCTCGTACTTGGTTTTCAAGTTCTTTTGATAAAATTTGAATAAAAGAGGAAACAATGTGTTGAAGAGGTGTTTTGGTATACATAGTGGTATTGTGGTTTTGCTCCACATTTCTTCTATGTTGAAGATCTTCTTATGAGGTTCAAATATGTTGGTCAGAGATGTTTGGAGCTTCTATATCCAAAATTTCTTAGTCTACATCATTGTATAAAGATATTTGTGTTCACCAATGTGTGAACTGTATTGCAGTAGTATCTGGGAGAAATGGGTTTGCTTTGAATTTCTCCATAGATTGGTTTTTGGTCATGTGGTTCTGAAAGTGTTCTAATAATGATCATATCTACTTTTAGTCAAATTTGTTCATGGTTGGGTGCTTCAAAAGTTGGTTTCTTGAGTTACAGTGTGGAATTTTATCTAGGTGAATAGGATGAGTATGTTCAAGTGAAAGTTGTTGCAAGGGAATTTTTTGGATTTCAAGGTGTTTGTGGAACATTCTAGAATTTTTTAAGTGATGTATGTTGTCCTTGAGTCATCTTTGTATCAAAGGATGCATGTACTTAAAATTTAATGGTGTTTACATAAGTTCAACTTATCTTTGATGTTTATACTAATTGTGGATTTTATTTGGTGATTTTGGAAGTGTGGTGTGGTGTGTATGAATGTATTTAGTTCTGAGTTAAGGTGTGATGTGGTCCTCCTTCATTTATTTCCACCGCAAGAATGTTTTGGTGCTGAACTAATTTGAATTTTCATGGTTGATGTACATATCTAACCTTGGAGAATGTTTTCAAGGTTGAAGAAGGTATAAATAATTTTTTGTTTTGATGGAGGATTGGTGTGTGAATAGTGTGATGCAAATTTCAAAAGTGTGAAGTGTGAATTTGTGAAGTGTAGTGTGAGCTTTAATGAGTTAGACTATTGGAAGTAGTGAGAAGAAGGTGTCTACAATATTCAGAAGGACTGTGAATGTGTTTGTGATGTTGTGGTAGATTTCTCTATGCATTGAGATGGATTTCGCACTATAACATTCTTCTTTCTTTATTTCTATAATCTGGCAGTGAGCCATTGGTAGTGACCCCTTCTTTCTTTTAGGTAGTGAGCCCTCCAATAGTGAGCCTATTGTATTCAATGTTGTAATTACTTTATATTGTGAGCTAATCCTCACTATGGTTTATCCATTCTTGGGTTTTCATGTCAATATGGTTTTGTACTGTGCATAGTGTTGATATGTTTTAGTTTATGTTTCTTTTATTCTTAATCAGTTTAACAGATTAAGGGTTAATTAAGTTAATGTGGATCTAAATGTATATGAGGTTTTTGAATTTTTAATGTATAACTGATTCACCCCCCTCTAATTTATCTTGTGCATTCAACATAAAGTTCCTTGTCATAATTGAATATGTTATTGTTCAAGCTACTACAAAAAGCACATTAATTCTTCTTATTAGACTACTAGCCACTAGAATAGTGTCCTTGTCTACCACACTTATAGCAATTAGCATCTACAAGCCTATGGTTTCTATGCACTCATATTCTTCCTACTCTATGGTTATTGAAGGAGATTAGGTTCTCATTTGGGTTTTATGGAGGATTATTCTATACTGGATTGATATTTCATGATTTCTACATGGTGGAATTCCATACCCATGGTCTTCGGCATATGGGGGATCTTCTACTAGCACTTTGATAATGGTGTATTTTAATCTATTTCTTGATTGTTATTGTGGTACTTGGGATAGTGGGTTTCATGTCTATTTTAATCCCTAATTTAAAACCTTCTTGAGGAATATTCATATTTTTTTGGTCATCCCACTCACCGCATAGTCCATAAAATAATTATTGAATTTTCTATGATAATTCTTAGAAGTCTACCCTCATTACAAAATATTTTATCTCTCCTTGTGCCTTTGAGAAATCATTTAGGATATGGCCTTCTTGTGTGAAATATGAACACCATGTATTTTTCTTATGTTTGAACATACTTTCTTCTTTTTCCATTGTTTTTAAAAAAAAAAAAATTGTTCTATTATTAATGTCATATTTTCCAATTCATCTTTTTATTTTTCCTTACATATTCTTCTATAGGATTGCACTTCATTACAAAAAGCCAAAGTTACTACATATAGTTATGTTTCAAATATTCTTCTATAGTTATTGTTGACAAATTCTTTCCCAAATTGAAAATTATTGTTCCAAGTAATATTTATTAATGTATAGGAGTTTTTTGGGGTCTTTAGGAATTCCATGAATTTTTATCCAAATTAATTATTATATTGGATAGATATGGTTGTGTTATAGGTGATTTGAGTAAATGCGATAATGTTTGAGCCCAAAGGGTTCTACAACTTCTCTCCAATTCTTCCCTTGACACCCCATATTCTTCTATGTTTCATTCTAATTTTTTCAATATCTCATTTAATTTATCCAAATGGATTTTCATTTGCTAAGGAGTTTCATAACTTTTATCTCATTGCCTTTAGTGTCTTTTTTCTTTATTTCTTTAGTAACATCCACCTTGTCCACTTATCCTCTTTCCTCTTAGTAGCACCCATCTTTGCATGTTGATTTTTATCTCTTTTCCATATTTTCTATCCTTCTACATTATCTTTCATGTATTTCCCTTTTATGTTTATTTTAGTTATCCTTGTTCTCTATTCTTACCTAGTCAATTTATTATCTAACTTGTCTTGATCTCTTGTTATCGCCTTTATCCATCGATGTTTATGGTTTGTTATTTCATTACTTCTTTATGTTTCCCATGGTCCTATTGCCCATTCACTTTGAAGGGTTACATCCTTTTAGGGATCTCCTTTGGATATCCCTCCATTTTTCATTTTCCATCCTTTGATGCCTAACCCCCCCTCACATGCTTGGTCTCCAAATATTTTTACTATAGTATTTTAAAATAAATTTTTCCTCATTTTCATATTATCCTTCTTACTGCTATGATTATGTAAATTTTTTAATTAACTAATATAATGATTATCTAGGGTTTCAGTACTAAAACCAATATTAGCAACAAACGTTGCAAATAGATAAATCAAATTTTTATGCCCAAGATTATTCTTATAGTGTTTTATTTATACCCCGATGATAACAATAGAGGAGGAACCAAAACTTGATTAAAATGTAGTAGTTTACAATAACATCATAATAATTGTCTAAGTTATATATCATACACTCATATAATTCAAATCAATCATATATGCATAGTGATTCTGGTACTAAAAAACTAGTCATTATATATCATATCCTTTAATACTTACGTTCATATACATTCTTCATATCTTTATTTCTATCTATCCATCTATCTTTATTCCATTTATTCAATTATTCTATTATATTATGTCTTATACATCTCTCATCTCATTTCTTATCTATACTATATATATTCGATTTGGGATGTGTCCCTTATAATATTTTCTTGTGAGCCCTAGTTGGCCTTATACTCCACATCCTAATTGTGGTGGGTTATAGCAAGATTTATTTTTTTTAGAACCCATGTCTTGCCATTTACCCTACCAACATGTATTATATTCCTTTGGGCTTATGTATATTGATTAATGTTCTTGGAGCCTTTGTACATATATTTTTGGATGTAGTGACATAATTGTATCATGACCTTGATTATTTTAGAGATGTATATGAGATGATACTTTTTGGCAATGATTATATGATATTTTATTTAATTTATGGATTTTTATGATGATGTATGTATGCATATGATGAATATGATTATTATGTGTATATGTTCATATGATTGGTATATATATTTTTTAGGTGCATGATTTGATGGATTCTATCAATGATTATGTAATAATTTCTTTTTCTAGATGATTATGACTTATGATTATGCATATGTTTTATGGATGGATCATTATGATGCCTAAATTATTATGGAAATGTGATTGCAATGTCTCAATAATTATGATATTTATTTTTATGTATGTCATAATATACGAATGATGCATGGTTATGATATCTCATATTTGATTGTGTTAATGTTTATGTTATACATTTATGATTTAATGAATGTTTTATGGATATATTTCTATATGGATCTATCAATGATTATATATGTATGGATGCACAAACTTACAGGTATAATGATATTTGTATAGATTAGTGTATGCAAGTGTTATGGATTCCCCTATTGTATATGATTATTATGATTGTAATGATTGTGGGTAGATACAAAATATGTAGAGTGATTATAGATGTAGTGAATGGATGTAACAAAATAATAATTTTTTATTTTTATTTTGTCATGATACAATATGAGAGGAAAGGGGATGGGATTGGAATGGTTGAATTTTTTGGTGTAAATAAAGTCTTGTACCTAGTTAATTCATTTCTAGGGGAATTATTTACACATGTTAAGTTTAATTAGGTCCTAGGAAGGAATTTTTCTAGAAGGTGTTAGTTTTCATTAGTTGTTATCTTATCTTTTGACTTGTAACACATGTGAACCTAGGTAAGTGTGATTAGTTGTCTCATATCATATGATTAAGACACTTGTCATAATCCTATGATATCTTGTATCTCACCTTTGTTATATAACCAAGGGGTCTCTCTCATTGTACACATCACAATATCATTGAATCATATTGATAAGAATATAGTTTATTCTTGTCACATTCTATTCTCTCTCTCTGTTCTTTCCATTTGGTCTCAAGATCTTGGAATCCATAGCTAATTCTAACATGGTATCAGAGTGGATCGAGTGCTATTGGATAGTATTTTTTCAAGAGAGATGGTAAATCTTGAAAAGTTGAGTATGCTCTTCTCTTGCATTTTATGATGATCTGGAGAATTAGAAAAACTTGATAGAAATACTAGATTTGGGAGGGTTCCATTTTTGGCTCTTTATTCTAGGTTCATATCAAAGATTTCTAGTGATCATTTAAGCTCACCATTACATCTGAAAGGTTTGAGAAAGTCAAAATTTCCTTTTGTTTCATCCAAATTGAACATACGAGGCCATATCTATGAGAGTTTGAAGCTGAAGAGTGATTGTTAGATCCATAAGGTAGCTATAATTTTGGAGCATTTTGCATCAAATATGACCTTGCCATTGCATCTAGAAGGGCCAAAATCCCTAAGATCGACTATTAAATCATGAAAATCTAAGCACTTCACCAGGGGCTTGATGAAAAAAATTTCCCTCCTTCGGTCGTATGAATGGCATAATTGCTTCATCAGGTACAATCAAAAATTTATTAATTTTGTCAAAAAAATTTAAAATTTCTTTTAGAAAAATCAAACTAGGCAATTAAATTTCTTTGTAAAATGTTCATTTGAAATTTTTATTTAAAAATAAAAAACACATAAGATTGTAGGTCATACCTGCAATTGCAGGTACATCCCTACATAAATGATATCACAAGCCTCAGCTGCTACCACGTGGCCTATCGGCCATAGCCCCACCATAGTAACTGGTAGGAGGTCGGTCAATACTTCAATACTAGTGAAGTTTAAAAAGTCTGGCAAAAATAATTTCAAACCAATGTTCAAAATAAATTTTGGAGGCATCAAAAAATTTAGTTGCAAATTGTCAATCAAAGAATATTTTGATCGAGAATATTCTAGCCAGATGGAATATCTCGTATAGATTTTGAGAAGATTTTGGCGGTTGGGCGCATTTTTTGGTGACGTGCTGTGAACTGTCAAATTTAAGCTACTATTTTTCCTATCACAACAACACGTCAGCGCTGACATCAACACAAAATTTGAAATTTTCCAACACCCTCCCATTTGCATTTTGGTTTTTGCAGTCAAACTTTGAAGGATAATATCTCAGTCATATGAGCTCCTTTTTTAGTGCACTTTTTTTTATTTAGGCTAGAAAATTTTAAGCTCTTCATAGTAGTGCAATCAAAATTTGGTTTTGTTGCCTAGTTTTTCTAGAAATTGTAGATTCTCATGGGTTTTGTTGCTTCGTCCTCATTTTGGGAACTTTGGGAGCTTATATCTTTCTACTACAGTAACATTTTTGGGCGCAGTTTTTTGAAAGTCATAATTTTTATGTACTTTTCAGTGGTATGTTCAGATTGATCTCATTTTGTACCAAAAATTGTACTTGATTTTGTGGCCAAATTTAGCATTTGCATGTACCAAAATCAAGACCACTTTGCTATTTTTGGCAAGTGGCAACTGTAAATGCACTACTCATAAAGTGCCAAGCTCATATATTATTGGGGGAGTTCTTTGATTGAATGAATTTGGGGGGATTCTTCCTATGTTTTTGGTTACATTCCTCTTGATTTGTGTTCTTATTTCATCCTAGGTCCATCTACAATTCCAATTCTAACACCTTACAACTATCCTAAATGGAAATATGAAATGAACAAATTTCTAAGGGTAAAATGATTGTATAGGATAGTTCATGGGCTTAATGGTGAACCAAAAGATGATGAAGCTAACAAGAATAAGTAGTTGAATAGTTGTGAAGAATTCATTGGCTATTTATGCTTATATGTCTCTCCTGAGTTGTTTCATATTGACCACTTAGATACACCTATGGCTATGTGGACTACATTATCAAACTTATTTGAGCAAACAGATGAAATTCAAGGACATTTGTTGGAGAATAAATTAATCAATCTCAATCCATGTAATTTTGACAACATACAAGACTTCTTCACAAAATTCAAGTCACTAAGAACACAATTGAAGGATTCTAAAATTGAGAAATCAAATACACAATTGATCTTAAGTGTTCTTTCAAAGCTAGGACATGAATATTCAATGTTTGTGTCTACTTTCTATACTATAAAGAATTCCTTTGGGAGTGAGTTTAAGATGCCTTTGAATATTTTTCTATGCAACTCACTAGGGAGAAAGATAAGCTGATTCAAATGGGTACTTTGAAGTCTTCAAAATCCCATGCATTGATTGCAAAGGATGAGAAGTCTTCAAGTGGCAAGGAAAAGAAAAAGAACAAGCCTAAGAAGAACACACAATCCACATCAAATTCTACAAAAGAACATAAAGATTCATCTTCAAAATAGAAAACATATAAGGAGAGGCCTACTTTTGCATATTACAAGAAGGATGGACATGAAGAACATTATTGTTATAAGAAGGATATTGATGAGTTGAAAAGGGTATGTGCAGGATCATGATGGGCCAAAAAGTGGCAATATGTAATTGATATGATGGCCTATGTGGCTGACGACTTATTTTTTACCCAAAATTGATGAAATGAAAAGGGTTTTTAAAGGATATTCTTAGCTTTCCACCAATATAAATTATGCTTTACTTTGAATTTAATAAATAATTATTATTCATTTTCTATTTGAATTATGACTAAAGTCCTAATTGATAGGCTAATTGAAAAACATCTATAGCTTTCAAATGGTATCACATTTTTTGAATCTGAAACATGTGTCACATTCTATGCTTCACATACTATAGGATTAAAAAAACTGAATTTTATGAAGTTTTGACCAAGTTAAGGTTAGACATACGATTTTTTATATTTTTTAAAATTTGTAATAAAAAAATCATAATTAATTATTTACTTGGAAAAAAATTACAAAAAAATATGCATCACATCGGGACATGAGTCCTCTACTTATATCTAAAATCTTTAAAAAAAATATTATCATTTTATTGTGGTTAGGGTGGTCAGACAGACACCTACTTCTTATTTTTTCCCTGAAATTTAAGTACTACTACATTGAAATTTCAAATTTTCACCAGAGAGATTTTTTTTTTAAATAAACCTAGTAGTTTAGAAACTATATTCAATTTGCTACAGATTCTATTCTTACATATTTTTTAAATAATATAGATAACTTCTTCAAATTTTTACGTCAAGTTGCCTAACTCTGATTTTTCTAATTTTTTTGCCACTTAAGGGCCTATTTTTTCCATGATGATCCTGCACATACCCAAAAATCTTCTCAAAAAGAATCACATTGATTTTCCTTCTATAATTTATGAACCGCCTCCTCCTCCTTCTTCAAAACAATATAAGGGAAAGGGTCATGTTGATTTGGCATCTACATCAAGAAATAAAGGACAAGATCTTTGTGATTTTTTAGGTCTAGGATCAGGGAGATGGCTTCTAGATTCAGGAGCATCTCATCATATGGCATCTTCATAGTCTATATTCTCTTCTTTTCAACCTTTTACTATGTCTCCTATATTGATGGAAAACAATACATACATGAGTGTAATAGGGAAGGGATCTATTATTTTTGGGGACAACACTTTTTAGGTTGTTTTGTGTGTTCCTCATTTGACAAACAATTTTCTTTCCATATATCAGATTACACATGGTGGAGATGGGAGGATTGTGGAGTTCACACCTGATTTAGTCATCATTTGAGACTTGGAGAGTAGAGATATCATTGCTACTGGGGTGGATGATCATTCATCTCAATTGTATACCTTTGTAGATTTTGCTTCTGATGATGACATTGTTCCTTTGGCTATTGATCACAAATATGATTCAAAGGAGACTTTTGGCTTCTTGAACTTGGGATTTCTCACATCAGATCTAGTTCTTGAGTCATGCATTTCATCTCCTCCATCTACTATTGTACCTAAGGATGCTTGTGTTTCCATGGTTTGGGTTCCTTGTGATTCAATGCAGCAGGACATACATAGTCTTTCAGATTTGGTTGCTTTAGATGAATTCTTAATGAGTATTTCAAACTTGTTTGTGGAGTCTCATATTGCATATTTGTGGGACACCATTGATGACATTAATTTTCTCTTTGATGAAGATTCCCCTTCTTCAGTTGTTGTGAGGGAACACTCTAACCCTCTTGTTCATTCTCTACATGATCATTCTCTACAGTTTGACATGAGTGTGGATAATTTTTTATAGCATTTGGAGGAGGTTTCTTTGTCTTCAAAGGGGATGTCATTCTCTTTGGATCATGTTCTACATTCATCTATACTAGATTATGGATTGTCCACTTCAGCAGTGTGGCCTAGAACACTTGTTTGGAGTGTGACAATTTTTGGCATCAACATGGAGACACTTGAGCATGCTTCAGAGATATCATACACCATCCATATTCCTAACATCCTACATAAATCCATGTTTTCATTTCTTCCTAAGGGGAGGAACATTCAACGAGATTGGATCATCTTCAACATTCAATGTTGATCTTCTACCATCATTGTAAGAGACTCAACATTGAGGGGGAGCTTTCTTGTCTCTCTTCTTCTTCTCTCTTATGGGGGGGTGTCTTTTTCCTCACATGGGTTTTTGGCCTTCTCATGCATCATTGAGAGTATTTCATTTTATTTTATTTTATCTCTCTTTTATGGAGGAGTTTTTTCACGCTAGGTTTTCTCCTTTTCTCTATTTGTGAGATATTGCATTGCATATGTACATGGGTACCTAACATGGCCTAGTAGCTAGGACCCATCCTTTCATGTTTGTGCCATTTTCATAATAATTTTCTACTCCCTAAGTCACACTTAAGGGGGGTTGTTGGTGTAAATAAAGTCTTGTATCTAGTCAATTCATTACTAGGGGACTTATTTACACATGTTAAGTTTAATTAGGTCCTAGGAAGGAACATTTCTAGGTGTTAGTTGTCATTAGTTTTTATCTTATTTTTTGACTTGTAACACATGTGAACCTAGGTAAGTGTGATTAATTATCTCATGTCATATGATTAAGACACTTGTCATAATCCTAGGATATCTTGTATCTATATAACTAAGGGGTCTCTCTCATTGTACACACATCACAATATCATTGAATCATATTGATAAGAATATAGTTTATTCTTGTCACATTCTACTCTCTCTCTTTTTGCTTTCCATTTGGTCTCAAGATCCTTGTAGCCATAGCCAATTCTAATAAAATGGACAGAGGATAGATAAATGAGGGTAAAATTAGAGCCTTGAAAAGGATGTCATTTTCTTGGTATAAGTGGTGGAATGGATCAAGTTTTATAATAAATTTATCTATAAAAATATGGATAGGATGATGGGTAGAAGTGGGTAGATGGATGGGTGGGTGATATTATTTTGATAGTGGAGATCAATCCTAAATTTTTATATCTAAAAGTATATTATGAATTAGGGTATAAGAAACAAGGTGGAAAGGTAACCTTTGCATAGACTTGACTCTCAAACAAAAGGTTGTACTAATACATTCAAGACATGTGTAATTTCATAAATTGAATCCTATGTAATTTGGCATTCCATAAACCTCCCCTTTAGAACAATTAAATTTGATAAAGTAATCCCCCTTTTATCCAACCTTAATTTTGTCCTTAACCTATTCATTTATGGTCATTAAGGTGATTTTTTGTCATGAATGAATGCACACCATGTGAACATTTTGAAAATATTCTCCACTATAGTAGTTGTTTGGACATTACATTTCCCACATATCCATGAGTGTAACGTCTCTATAGCTTGCAAGTGCACTGAAAACAACCCTTTGCATGCTTATACCTCTCAAATGTCTCATTCATCCAATCTATCTTATTCATTCTCAATTTCTCTTTTAATATTTAGTATTATTTCACTCCTATCAAGATTTTTCACCCTCTCTTTCACTTTCTACACCACCTTCTACCATCTTCATTGCACTTTGGTTCTCTACATCAAAGCTTTGGCACCAATGGCATATCAATCTTGAGCTCAGAGATCACAACATCTTCCTTTCAACATTCTCATCTTCCAAAGGATGGTAATTTTAATCACTTTATTGCATTATCATTTGATTTGGATAGCATATTGTTCTACCACTTCTATTCTATCTTCTTCTCTTGTCTATTTTATTTCTATCTCTATCTAAAAATATAAAGTATTAGACATTGAGTTTTCAAATTGTGTATGTACTATACAATGTTAAGTGGATTTATCTTCAATAACATTACTTTTTTTCATATCTTTGGAGCATATAAAAAAAAAAAATTGTATCCACTTAGCATGAGGTTGATAAAGTCTACTAACTTCTTCTATAAGGATATGGATAGTCAAGGTTTAGTTGTATTATATTTTATTTTCCCTATAATTTTCCCATTAAAGGACTCAAAGATCATCCTTCCAAGTTTAGGGGAGGTTGAAGAAAAATAGGAGATTACCTCTCCTATCAATTGACCCTTAATTATGCATTATAGACATGTTGACACTTTTCTTATGTATTATTTCCCCCTTTCATGATTATTGTGTATCAAGTCTAATATCATGGAAGTGTATTGTGTAGTGATAATTGGACTTCCCCCATATATAATTCTCATTTTTTATCATCTATGTAAGCACAAATAGAAATTTAGGAAGACAAAATAACACAAAACACCATGGCCCTAGGTTGTACTCAAATTCAAATTGTAGAAATATGTTAATTCTACAATATATAACACATGAGAGTCTTGACAAGTTTAATGTGGGCCCAAAATAAATTTTACTTATATTTCACTTATATCTAAAAGATGTTAGAATGTTGGATGTATATAGAGTGGATGTGAAGCTCTATCCCAAGTACTTACGCATATTTATTTGAGTTCCATAATGTTTCATGAATTAAATTATGAACATAAAATGCATTTGACCATAGACAATGAAATCATTACTAAATATAAAAAAAAATTGTGACCTAAAAAATGATGGGAAACACATATAATTTGGAAGTGTAGAGATGCATGTGTCCAAATATAAACAAATTTTGATCTAAGAAAAATATGTAAGAAAAACATGAATCCAAAGCATAAACAACCCCCTTGATCATAACATAAATATAAATGGATTTGAAATGTACGATTTTTCATGACTTGTCAAATCTAATAGCACATACGCCATGAATTAAAAAATTAAAAAACATGGAGATGTTATCACTTTGGATGAAAAAAATAATAAGGATTTAGTTTAATGAAATCATAAACATCAAGAGGGATAAAAATACATAGGATAATAGTAATAAATATGCCATTACAAATGTTCAAGTTGGAATTAAACAATGACATTGGCAATAATGATAAATAAGAAGTTAAAAATTTATGGAGGGCCTACTAAATTTATATATTAGGCTAAAAATTAATATAGAAAACATCCAAATGTTGGGCTAGATGAAGCCACAAAATTTGGAAGTTAAGGTGTTGCCAATAATCATCACAATTGGAAATTCACTTTAGGTAGTTGAGTAATATTGATCCTTACTTGAGTGGTTCCTTGAATGAATGCTCGCATACCATCCTTGTAACAACATTCCTACACCTATCTTCCAAACTACACATAAAGTGACATCTCTTTCACCTAGAATTCAACCAATGAAACTAATAAATACTAGAAATACAACTCTAGATATTATTAACAATTACTTCTAGATACTTCTCTTGTTGAATGCACAAGACAACTAAGAGGGGGGTGAATCAGTTGTACCTTAAAACTTCAAAACCCTCATACACATTTAGATCTACATTAATACAATTAACCCTTAATCTATTATGATGATTTATCATGAAAGCCATATAATAGAAACTGAAACAAATCAACACCATACACAAGAGAACACTAGATTTATGGGGAAAACCCACGATGGGAAAAACCATAGTGAGGATTAGCTCACAATATAAAGTAATATCAACACAGAATATAATAGGGCTCACTGCTAGAATAGAAAAGATGATAGATAAGAATGTTACACAAAGAAATCCATCTCAATGCAATAGATAAATCCACCACAATATCATCAAAACATTCATAGTATGACTAAAGAATTGTAGGCACATTCTCACTACATCCAACAATCTAATACATTAATTATCGCACTACACTTCTCAAATTCACACTCTAACACTTTGCAATTTGTACCATTCGCATCTCTCTTATATATCTCATTATCCTTCAACAAATCAACTCTTATTTATACCATATTCAACCTTGAAACCATTCTCCAAGGTCATCTATGCACATCAACCATGCAAATTCAAATTAGGTTGGCACCAAAAACTTCCACGATAGATAGAAGTGAAGGTGGACAACACCATTTTTTATTTGGGAGACAAAACTATAATACCACACTACAACACGCTTCTACAAACAATAAATATCCACCAAAATTAGTGTAAACACCAAGGTTAGCCATTACCCATGTAAACACCATTAAAATTTTAAGTACACACTTCCTTTGATCCAACAACACCTCATGGAAAAAAAATGTCACCTGAACATAATCTAAAATATTTTACAAACATCATAAAATCCAACACACTCATTTGAAATAACTTCCACCTAAGAAATGTACACACCCACTTTACTCAAACAACTCTACCATATAGTACAACTTAATAAACTGACTTCCAAATCACCAAACCTCCAAAAATGTTGACTGAAGAAAGATAACAACACCATAAACACATCTTCATATCAGTGAGACTTGAAACCAAATTTTGGAGAGACATGAAGCAAACATATTTCTCCTAGACACCTCTGTAATACACTGTTCACACAATGGTGAACATAACTTCTTCTATATAGAAATATAGCACACTAAATTTTGAATATAACATCTCTAGACACCTCCAATCAACATATCCAAAGTAAACATGTAGATATTCAATCTAGAAGAAATGCAGAGAAGCACTAGAACACTACTCTACAACCTAGAACAACACTGTAACACATTGTTTCCTCTTTTTATCAAATTTTCTCAAAAGCAGTTGAAGAAAAAATACTAGATAAAATTCATCATCATCTTCATTACTTCCTTCACCATGGACATAAGCTTATCAAAAAAACACGATAAGTTGACACCAATATCTTAATAATGACAACATAATAAAACTAATCAAAGCATAGATAACATCAACATATTCTTGCAACAATCTCCCTCAATAATGATCTTCTTCCTCCTCATGCAGTTGACATGAATGATAACACAAGCTTGTTGACATCAATGACAACACCAATATTCTCATACTTGCAAAAATATCCCCCTTTCTCATTGATGGAAACACACAATGTGAAAAAACATCAGCAACAAACTCAGCAGCTCTACTCAATACATATTTTCCTTTTCTCTTTCTTCATTACTCACTCTCCCCTTTCAACTTATATTTTTCACATTATTGTCTCCCTTTAATGACTCTCTCCTTTAACTGTCTTCTTTTTCACATGACTCTCTCCCCCTTGACATCAATAGAAAAGGACAAAGGATTTGCATCATTGATGTTTCCCCCTTTGAAATCATTTATCCTTTTCACAACTACTTTGAAACTTTCTTTTCTTCAACTCTCAATATACTCCCCCTTAGGAGCACACACCATATTGCATCAATCAACAACCATTGCACAATGAAAACACTTACTCCTCTTGAATGCAACAAACAACAATGTCAATACCTACTCCCCTTGAGAGGTAGCCACCAACATCAATCCAAAAAAAATAAAGGATCTTGAAATCCACTGGATTGATGCATATCCTTATGCATCTAGCTCAAAGGATGGGTAATGACCCCCAAATTCTCTCTGAGATACTCCAATGTATCCTTAGGAAGAGCCTTAGTGAATATATTAGCAACTTGATCCTTTGTAGGCCGATATTAGCAACTAGGCACATACTCAAGCTTAACTTCATTTTCTAAAACCTTCTCTTGGAAAAAGTGATATTGGATTGAGATATGTTTTTTCATTAAATGCATTATCAGATTCTTTGAAATATTGATAGCACTTGTATTATCACAGATGATATAAATTGGTTCATCATGCAGTATTGTAATATCCTTCAATGTTTGTCTCATCAAACACACCTATGTGCAACAAGATGTTGTTGCAATGTATTTTACCTCTGTAGTAGATAAAGAAACTGAATCTTGTTTCTTGCTTATCCATGACAACAATTTTCATCCAAGAAAGAATGCACCACCACTTGTACTTTTTTTTCATCCACACAACAAACCCAATCTACATTTGTGTAAGTACTCAAAGTAAAATGAGTATCCTTTGGATACCACAAGCTATGATCCAGAGTGCCCTTCAAGTATCTAAATATCCTCATCACTGCTGCAACATGTGACTCTCTAGGATCTTCTTGAAATCTAGCCTCAAGAAAAATTGCATGCATGATATCCGGTCTAGTAGTAGTTAAATATAGAATTCCACCAATCATTGATCTATACTTGCTTTGATCAGCCTTAGGATATTCATCATTCTTTCTTAGCTTGCAACTAGTAACCATAAGAGTACACACTAGTTTGGAATCTTCCATTCAAAACTTCTTCAACATTTCTTTGATATACTTTGATTGTGAAATTTGAAAATACCTTTATTTGTTTGATTGATTTGCAACCCAAGGAAGAAATTCATCTCCCTAAACATAGACATTTCAAACTCTCTATGCATTTCCTCTACAAACTTCTTGTAGATATCTTCATTTCCTCCAAATATTATGTCATCAACATATACAACCATAATCAATATTTGATATTTTCAACCTTAAAGTAAAGATTGCTATATGTGGTGCCTTTATTCAATCCTTTCTATATCAAATACTTATCTTATTAGGGTTTAGGAAAATTGGAGCAATAAACATTAACAATTATATATAGATTAAATAACCTAGAAATAATAATGAAGAATAACACAAAAGAGATCAACACATAAATTTGACATGGTTCACCCAATATGGGCTACATCCACAGAAACTCAACCACCCAATGATTTTATTATCTAGTGCAAAATAAATTACAATCTCATGAATTCCATACTGCAACATACATCCCAGCCACTTATAATAAGATCCCACTTGGAGACTGATCAAGCTCCACACCAACACAATCTACCACTTGGAGACTAATCCTGGACAACACTGTTACACTTGCAGCTCCCAATAGATTACAGGTATGGCTGGTTTCTTATATCCACCATTATCAGTCATGAAGGCCAACAAAAACTAGTGAGGAAATCATATTCTCCCGTGTAACTTCCTTTGTGAACATATCTATAAGATTCCCACTGGTGTGAAGTTTCTCCAGCTTCCACTGTCCATCCTCCAAAACTAATCGGATGAAGTGGTACTTGACCTATATGTGCTTAGTTTTTTAATGCAAAGCTAAATTATTAGCAAGATGTATGGCACTCTAGCTATCAGTGTACAAAGGGTTATCTTCTTTTCATTGTCCCAATTCCTCTAGAAAATGTTGTAACCAAATCATATCCTTGCTAGCTTATGTAGTAGCAACATACTCACCTTCAGTGGTTGAAAGCACAACAACCTTTTGTAGCCTTTAAATCCAACTATCTATAGTACCTCCTATAGTAAAATCATACCCTTCAGTACTCTTCTTGCTATCAATAGCACCCACTAGATTAGAGTTAACATATCCTTTTAGAGCAATTTTTTTCCTACACATCATAGTTTCTTTGAATTAGTACCCCTCAAATATCAGAGAATCCATTTTACTACATTTCAATGTTCCATTACATGATTGCTCATATACTTTCTCACAACTCCCACTACATCTGCAATATTTGGCCTTGTGCATACCATTGCATCAAGCTACCAACTGTTGATGCATATGGTATTTTATACATTTTGTCTTCCTCCCCTTGTGTATTTGGACACATATCCTTAGTCAACTCAAAATGACTAGGAAAAGGTGTACTAACTATTTTTGCATTTTGCATGTTAAACCTTTTCGACACCTTCTCTACATACTCACTTTGAGAAAAAAAAATCTATTTGTCCTATCCTTTGTGATCCTCATACCAAGGATTTGTTTTGCTACACCCAAATCCTTCATAGCAAATGAATTTTCTAATTTTTGCTTAAGTTCATTAATATGCTACATGTTAGACCCAACAACAAGCATGCCATCAACATAAAGCAATAGGATAATATAGCTTCCATTACCCAGTTTCTTAAAATAAACATAATAATTAGAATGACATATCTTTTGTAACCTTTTTCAGCCATAAAACTATTGAATTTCAAACACCATTGTTGAGGTGAATGCTTTAGGCCATACAAGCTTTTCTTTAACCTACACACAAATTCCTCCTTACTGTTGACCTCATATCCTTGTGGTTGATGCATGTAAATTTCCTCTTCCAAATTCCAATGGAGAAATGTTGTTTTCACATCTAGTTGTTCAAGATGCAAGTCTTTTGCAGCCTCAAGACTTAGAATAGTTCTAATAGAAGTCATCTTTATAGCCAGAGAAAATATTTCATCAAAATCTATACCTTTTTTTTGTGCAAAACCTCTTACCATGAGTCTAGCCTTATATCTTTTCTTGCCTCCATCTTCTTCCTTCAACTTGTAAACCCATTTATTTGGAAATTATCTTTTACCTATAGGAAATCGGACTAAGTCCCAAGCTTGATTCTGCAAGAAGGAATCCATTTCCTCTTTCATTCCTAGCTCTCATTTCTTTTTGGTATCTACCTACATTGCTTCTTCACAACCTTTAAGTTCACTAGAATTAGTTAATAATATGGAATATAACGATGGAGAAAATCTTTCTAGAAGTCTAGTTATCCTTGTAGAATTATGTCTAACACAAGTAGGATTCTGTGGGATAACTTGTTATTGCTAAGCATCAGGTACCATTGGCATTTTATTTTATGGAATCTCATCCAACACCACATATTCCTTTTTGGCATGTTCATGCTTCTTTTCTTGCAGCTGATCCTTATATGTGACCTTCTAATTGAATATAACATCTCTACTCCTAATGATTTTATGATTTTCATAATCCCATAACCGATAACCAAATTCATCTACTCCATATGCAATGAAGGTAAATTTTTTAGACTTAGCCTCAAGATTGGTTCTATTTTCTATATCAACATGGACAAAAGCTTCACAACCAAAGGTTTTTAGAAATGATTATTTTACCTTTTTACCTATCCATGCCTCTTCTAGAATGCCACCATCCAAAATATCTAAAGGTCCCCTATTTATTAAATAAATAGTAGTATGTACAACATCTACCCAAAAATGTAAGGGTAGTCTAGCATGCAATCTCATGCTCCTTGTACGCTCCATAATGGTCCTATTCATCCTCTCATACATACCATTTTCTTGTGGGGTTCTAGGAACCATTTTCTACCTATCGATTCCATTGTATGAACAATAATTTTCAAATTATCTACTACAATACTTGCCTCCATTATCAGATTTGAGACACTTCAACTTTTTCCCTGTCTCATTCTCAACCAAAGCTTTCCAATTTTTAAAAGTTTCAAACACTTCTAATTTTTGTTTTAGGAAATACACCTGTGTTTTCCTAGTTATATCATCAATAAAAGTAACATAATAGCAAGAGCTACCAAGAGAAGATACCTCAGCTAGTCCCCATACATTTGAATACACAAGCTCTAATTTCTCACTCTTCCTCTCTTTCCCAACTTTGAGAAATCAAACTCTTTTCTTATTTCCATAAACACAATTTTTGTAGAATCCCAAGTCAATTTGCTTTAGACCTGGTAGCAACTTTTTGGAGTGAAGGATCTTCATCCCTTTCTCACTCATGTGCCCAAGTCTATGGTGCCACAATTCTATTTTTGTCCCTGTAGAAAGTGCTCTAACTGTCTCAGTAGCAACTATTTCTATAGCAACTAAGGTAGAATAAGTATTACCAGTACACAAACACAATGTGACTACCTTTTCAGCTTTAGCTATTACTAATGCACCTTTAGTGACCTTCCAATCTTTATCTGTAAAGGTAACTATGCAACCTTCACTACCTAGTTGTCCTATAGAGATTAAATTTCTTCTCAAATTTGGAATATGCCTTACCTCCTGTAGCAACCATTCATTTCCATTTTGCAACTTTATTTTTATTTTTCCTTTTCTAACTATTCGGTAGGGTTCATCATCACCCAAATATACCTATCCAAAATCATCTTGAACATATTCTACAAAATATTTCCTATGGGGTGTGGCATGAAATGAAGCCCTTGAATCTATTACCTGGGAATCATTAACATTATCTAAACATAGAATTAAAGCATCCTACAATTTATTACTTGCAACATTAGCTTCCTTACTATCATCATGTTGTATGTCTCCTTGTTTCCTTTTCAAGACCAACAATCCTTCTTCAAGTGTCCTGGCTTTCCACAGTGCCAACAATCCTTTTTTCCTCTAGATTTAGATCTGGCTTTCTTCGACTTCCCTTGTGACTTCCCACTATTTGTTGTGATTTTTCCTCTCTCTCCTTTGTTCTTCCATTTTTATCTACAGTCAAAGAATTACTCGATGTTAAACTCTTACCTGTGCTTTTCCATTGCATTTGCTTACTAAGGATAACACCAACAACATCATCAAATTTTAATGTATTTTAACTAGAGATAGAGTTACAACCATTACCAATCTATTCCATCTTTCTAGCAAAAAACATGAAACCAAGAGAGTCATCACCTCTTAATCAAAATTCACTTTTATAGATGTTAATTGATTGGTAATCATATTAAACTCATTTAAAATGATCTTTCACATATTCACCTTCAATAAGTTTTAGATTAAACAAATGCTTCATGAGAAATTCCTTATTTGAGGTTGAGGGTTTTCATATAATTTAACCAAATGTTCCATCAAATCCAATGTTGTCTTTGCTTCTATTATATTAAATTTCATAGATGGTACCAAGAAAAATTGTATGGTTCCCAGTTCCTTTCTATCCAAAATCTCCCATTCTTCATCAGACATAGTAGCCTCTTTCTTTATTTTTCCTTGCAATGGTAGTCATAGATCCTTTTGATATAAATAATCTTCCATTTGCATCTTCCATAATTGATAATTTTGTCCATTGAACTTCTCAACCTTGGATTTTCCTTCTTCCATTTCTCCCACTCAAATCTAGAGGTTTCCTACCAATCAACTAAAATGCACATGACTTTGATACTAGTTGTTAGGGTTTAGGTAGATTGGAGCAATAAACATTAACAATTACATGCAAATTAAATAACCTAGAAATAACAATGAAGAATAACACAAAATAGATCAACATAGAAGTTTAATGTGGTTCACCCAATATGGGCCACATCCACAAAAACTAAGCCACCTAATGATTTTATTATCTAGTGCAAAAAATATTAGAATCTCATGAATGCCATACCACAACATAAATCCTAGCCACTTATAACAAGCTTTTTGGAAGTTTCTAGAATTAGGGTTTTACAAAGTCATTTTTTTGCACTTGATGTGTTAGTGACAAAACCTTGACGTGTTAATGGGGAAAAACCTTGAAATTTTTTAAATGATTTTGTTTTTTTTAAGGGCTACTACCCTGAACCCATCCTATTGGGGGTTGTCGCCCTCGAACCCCTATTGTCAGGGGCTGCCACCCTAGATCTGCCTATGTTCGACTTCCCTTGTGACTTCCCACAATTTTTTGGGTTTTTTCCTCTCTCCTTTGTTCTTCCCATGTTCTCTATAGTCAAAGCATTACCTAATGTTGAACTCTCACCTATGCTTTTCGGTCGTATTTCCTCACTAAGGATAACACAAACAACATCATCAAATTTTAATGTATTTGAACCAAGTTTAGAGTTACTTACAACCATTACCAAGCGATTCCAACTTTCTAGAAAAGAACACAAAACCAAGAGATCCCTCACCTCTTCATCAAAATTCACTTTTACAAAAGTTAACTCATTGGTAATCATATTAAACTCATTTAAATGATCAGTCACAGATCCACCTTCAATAATTTTTAGATTAAACATACACTTCATGAGAAATACCTTATTTGAGGCTGAGGGTTTTTCATTTAATTTACCCAAATGTTCCATCAGATCCACTGTTGTCTTTGCTTCTATTATATTGAATGCCACAAATGGTGCCAAGTACAATTGAATGGTTCTCAGTGCCTTTCTATCCAGAATCTCCCATTCTCCATTGAACATAGTAGCCTCTTTCTTTATTTTTCTTGCAATGGAAGCCATAGATCCTTTTGATACAAATAATCTTCCATTTGCATCTTCCATAATTGATAATTCTGGTCGTTGAACTTCTCAACCTTGAATTTTACTTCTTCCATTGCTGCCATGCTCAA
Organism: Sequoia sempervirens; assembly: GCA_007258455.2. Classification (NCBI taxonomy): domain Eukaryota; kingdom Viridiplantae; phylum Streptophyta; class Pinopsida; order Cupressales; family Cupressaceae; genus Sequoia; species Sequoia sempervirens. The sequence continues at coordinate 72,213 of VDFB02379376.1, forward strand.
ATATAGAGGTTTACTACCAATCAACCGAAATACACATGGATCTAATACTAGTTGTTAGGGATCAGGAAAATTGGAGCAATAAACATTAACAATTATATGCAAATTAAACAACCTTGAAATAACAATGAAGAATAACACAAAAGAGATCAACACAAAAATTTAACATGGTTCACCTAATATGGGCTACATCCACAAAAACGCATCCACCCAATTATTTTATTATCTAGTACAAAATAAATTACAATCTCACAAATGTCATACTACAACATACATCCTAGCCACTTATGACAAGATTTTTGGAAGCTTTTAGAATTAGGATTTTACAAAGTCATTTTTTTGCACTTGATGTGTTAGCGAGAAAACTTTTACGTGTTAACAAGGAAAAACCTTGACATGTTAATGAAAATAATTTTAATTTCTTTTCAAGGGCTGCACCCCTGAACTCTTACAATCGAGGGTTACTTCCCACAAACCCCTAATGTTGGGGGTTGCTTCCCTCGAACCCTTGCTCAGGACCTAACAAGGATATGTTACGAGTGTACAACATTTGCATGATCAGTTGCCACATATCAACATATCCAACCTTGCATACAAAGCTCTAGGAGCTTGCTTCAATCCATATAATGCCTTCTTTAATCTACAAACCATATCCAATCTGTTTGATAATTGAAATCATTTTGGTTGGTCTATGTATACCTCTTCTTCCAATTCTCCATTGAAGAAAGAAAACTTCACATCCATTTGATAAACTTTGAAATCCTTATGTGTTGCAAAGGCCAAAAACATCCTAATAGCTTCCATTCTTTCCATCAAAGCAAATATCTCCTCAAAATCTATTCCTTCAACTTGTGAGTAGCCTTTACACACAAGCCTTGCCTTGTTCCTTACCACTTCTCCATTCTCATTTAGTTATTTTTTGAATACCCACTTAGTTTCAATCACATTCTTGTTTGTCGGTCTTGGGATGAGTTCCCAAGTCTTATTCTTCTCAATCTACCACAACTCTTCTTCAATTACCTTGATCCAATATTCATCTTTGCATGCCTCAATCACTGTTTTAGGTTCAACTTAAGAAATTAAACATAGATTTACTTGTTCTTTAATAGTTTTCCTTCTTGTTAGTACACCTTTGTTCTTATCTCCAATGACCTGATTTTCAGAGTGATTCTTCTACACATACATAGGGGTTTCAGGAGTTCTTTCTAGAGCTTCCCCCTCTTTAATTTGCACTTCTCTTTCTTCATATTTTTCTTCTTATCTACAAGAAAACTCATATGATTCATATACATTTATCATCATTGAATTCTTCTACAAATATTCATCAACCTTGACACTTGCACTCTTAAAAATATTTCTCAATCTCTTTTTATAGCATCAGTGAGCTTTGATTCTAGAAAAATATCCAAGGAAGATACCTTCATTAGACCCTGCATCAAACTTTCCTAAGTTGTATTCATCTCTTCTGATCTATATCATTTGCTTCCAAACACTCTAAAGTACTTGACAATAGGAATCCTTCCATACCATAGCTCATAAAGAGTCTTTGTAATTTTTTCTCTTTCTTGAACTTTGTTAACTATATAAACAACCATATGAATTGCTTCTCTCCAGTAGACTTCCAGGAGATTTTCCTCTTTCATCATTTTTCTTATAGCTTCTTGAATAGTCATATTATTTCTTTCAACCACTGCATTTTGCTAAGGAGTCCTAGGGGCAGACAAATGCCTCTTTATGCCATGATTCTCACAAAAAATGTTAAACTCATTGGAGGTAAACTCTTCACCTCTGTCAAACCTAAAACATTTAATTTTCATATCCATTTCATTCTCAACCACAACTTTGAATGCTTTAAACTTGTCTAGAGCTTCTAAATTTTCTTTAAGAAGAGTAACCCATGTCATTCTAGAATAATCATCAATTAAAAACATGAAATACCTATCACCTTGAAGACTTATTGATCTTGTAGGACCACAAAAATCTATATGTACCAATTCCAACAGTCTGGTAGTATATTGTTTTTTGAATTTGAAGCTTCTCCTTGCTTGTTGTCTAATTTGAAATTCTTTATAGACAACATTGATAGGTTTTGTAATATTTGGTAGATCTCTTATAGCTTGAACTAAAATAATTCTTACTAAGTGATAAAAATTTATGTGACACATTATTTTATGCCATAACTAGCTTTCATTAATATGAGTCCTAAAGAAGTGACTATTAGCACCCTTAAGCTAATAAACATTTCCATCTATTCTTCTTCCAACAAAAACCATAGTTTTGGATCCTTTCTTTATCTCACATTCATCATCCTCAAACATAAGATTATATCCTTTGCTACACATTTGTCCAACACTCAAGAGGTTATGCTTTAAACCCTTAACATAGTAAATATCATTAGTATTATGCTTGCCATCAAAACTAATAGAACCTTTTCCACATATCTTAGCAAATTTATCATCACCAAATCTAACACATCCTCCATTATACTTTTCAAGTTTAACAAACCTACTCTTGTCACTGGTCATGTGATTAGACTATCAATGATCTAGTAGATCTTCTCCTATCTAGCATGAAAAGCAGATACCGAAGTAACTTCAGTCTTATCCTTTGTCTCTAGAGGGATTTCCTTCACACATCTCTCAAATTTAGTAGAAATAGATTCATGGGTATGTGCAAGATCATGATGGTCCAAAAAGTGGCAATATGATGGGTATGTGGCTAATGACTTTCTTTCTACCCAAAATTGATGAAACGAAAAAGGTTTTTAAAGGAGATTCTCAGCTTTCAACCAATATAAATTATGCTTTACTTTGAATTTAATAAGTAATTATTATTCATTTTCTATTCAAATTACGACTAAAGTCCCGATTGATAGGTTGATTGAAAAACATCTATAGCTTTCAAACGATATCACATTTTTTAATCCAAAATATGTGTCACATTCTATGCTTTGCATACTATAGGATTAAAAAGAAAAATTGAATTTCATGAAGTTTTGACCAAGTTAAGATGGTCAGACATATGAGTTTTTTATATTTTTAAAAGTTGTAATAAAAATTCATAATTAATTATTTACTTGGAAAAATTACAAAAAATATGCATCACATTGGGACATGAGTCCTCTACTTATATCTAACATTTTATAAAAAAATATTATCATTTTATTGTGGTTAGGGTGGTTAGACAGACACCTACTTCTTATTTTTTCCCTGAAATTTAAGTACTACTACATTGAAATTTCAAATTTTACATATTTTTGAAATAATATAGATAACTTATTCAAATTTTTATGTCAAGTTGCCTAGCTCTAATTTTTTCTGATTTTTTTGCCACTTAAGGGCCTATTTTTTCCTTGATGATCTTGCATATACCCTCATCTTTAAATCCAACATTCACCATCATCATCATCATCTCCATAATTAGACTCATCATCAGAAATACTTGCATCTTCTCTAACATAATAACTTGTCTTGATCATCTTACCTTTGTTCTCTTTATTTTTGTGATTCAAAACTCTATTTGGACATCTTGAAGCATAGTGACATATCTTTCCACAACTGAAACATTTTAAAGGAAACTTACCATTGTACTTGCCAGTACCCTTCTTCATTCACATTACAAAGTTAGCTTCTATATCATCAAGATCACCCTAATATGATTCCTTGTTCTCCTCTTATTTCCTAGCCTTAAAAGTAGTCTCCACTTTTGCACCATGATTTGTTCCAAATACTCTCATCTCAAGAGCATTTAAAGATCCATGCAACTGATCTCTAGTATATTAAATCAAAATTTCAAATTATTTAATATCATATACTTTATGACTATAGGATTTACCAAGGAAGAGTTCTGAGAATTATCTTTACCACTTCTATTTATTTGGGTTCGCCACCAAGACCTCTGATGGAGCTAACAACTTCATCTATCCTCTGTATATAGCTTGTAACATTTTCTTCTTTATACATCCACAAGTTCTCAAACACAATCTTCAAATTCTACATCTTAGCTTCTTTAACCTTATCATCTCCTTCATAAATGCTAACTTATCCCAAATTGCTTTAGTAGCTTTCATAATCATCACTTTCACTAGTTCAAAATTAGTAAGACTATTTAAGAGAGCATACCTTGCTTTACCATTCGTTTCATAGACCTTGATCTCATCAACAGTACTTAGACCATTTGTAGGTTCAGTGTATCCATCCTTAATAGACTTCCAGACATCATATCCAAGGTAAACCATAAATCTTTCCATCTTTTTCTTCTAGAATGCATAATGCATTCCATCAAATAGGGATCTCTTTCTTATGCACCATCCCAAATGTACCTCAACTGGTTAAGCTTTATTCCAAGGAACCTTGCTCTGATACCAATTGTTGAATGCACAGGACAACTAAGAGGGGCCTGGGTGAATCAATTGTACCTTAAAACTTCAAAAGCCTCATACACATTGAGATATACATTAATACAATTAACTATGTTAACTTATTATGATGATTTAGCATGAAAGGAAGATAAGAGAAACTAAAAAAAATCAACACCATACAAAAGAGAACACCATATTTATATGGAAAACCCAAACTGGGAAAAACCACGGTGGGGATTAGCTCACAATATAAAGTAATATCAACACCGAATACAATCAAGCTCACTATCAGATTAGAAATGAAGATACAGAGGAATTTTTCCCCAAGAAATCCATCTCAATGCAACAAAGGAATCCACCGTAATATCATCAACACCTTTGCAACATGACTAAAGAATTTTAGACACTTTCTGCTCACTACATCCAACAATCTAACACATGAAAGCTCACACTACACTTCTCAAATTTGCACTCTAACACTCTACAATTTTCATCATTCACATCTCTCTTGTCTATCTCTTGATCCTTCAACAAATAACTTTTATTTATACCATCTTCAACCATGAAACTATTCTCCAAGGTTGGCTATACACATCAACTGTGCAAATTCAAATTAGGTCAGCACCAAAACACTTTCATGATAGATAAAATTGAAGGCAGATCACACCATTCCTTATTTGGGACCCAAAACTATAACACCATGCTACAACATGCTTCTAAAAATAATAGATATCCACCAAAATTAGTGTAAGCACCAAGGTCGGTTGTTACCCATGTAAACACTATTAAAATGTTAAGTACACATTTCCTTTGATCCAACAACACCTCACATACAACAAATTTCATCTAAAAATAATATAGAATATTCCACAAACACCCTAAAATCAAACACTCCTTCACAACAACTTCCACCTGAGAAATGTGTGCATCTAATAAAATCAAACAACTTTTCCATATACAACTTAAGAAACTAACTTTTGAAGGACCAAACCTCAAAAAACCCTAACTGAATAAAGATACTATAGTAACATAAATAGTACTCCTCACCTTGGAGGAATAGGGCACAAGGATGGGGTTCCTATTTCACACTTGCTACACTCAAGGACACCTTAGAGATCTCAATCCAATGGAGAATGGAGGGAGAGATTTGAAAATATGGTATCATAGGGTATGTTTAGAGATTAATGAGGGGTTCACCACTAAGTAAGAAATTGGAAAGACAAATGCAATGTAGGATCTAATGACAAAGCCTAGTGATGTATGTAAATTGAATGAATGGCCTATAAATGCATACAAATCATAACAAAGAGCTGTAAAATTAGAAGTGTGCACCTAGAAATTTGCAGAGGCTTGAATGAAGACTGTAAATGTTTCAAATCTTAAAATTTTGGGCTATTGGGACTCATTCACCAATCTAGGCGAATCAGTCTGAGATCTAGGTTTCTGTACAAGAACAAGTTTCTTGAAAAAGGGTATCCAAAACTACAAAAATCTCAAAATTTACCTAAACAAGGACTTATTCTCCAAAAGTGGTGAATAAGTCTAGTTAGGGTTTTCTGGAGCTTTAAAATATGAATCTAGTCTTCAATATCTACTCTTTCTATTCCTCTTTGTTTCCAGATCTAAAACCCTGATTTCGGGGTTGTTGGTGACTTTTTAGTGAACAATACAACCTTGCAAATTACAGGACAATTCCAAAAACTTTCTCCAAGCTTGTGACCTAATCTTCAATAATCTTTCAAGTCTTCAAAGCACCTAGATCTACAATTACATAAAAAAGAGAGAGAAAGTGTTGATTGTTAGGGGATAGGGGTTTGCCTTGGTCAAACCCCTTTTAGGTAATTAAACCAAATGATGAGACAATAAAAAAGGACATGAAACATAAATAATGATGCCTTGAATTATGCCTTGTAAATGATTCTTTTTAAATCTATAACTTAACATGAAATGGCCATGAAGGATGTAGATCATGATCTTGATAATAGGAGTAGAACAATGCTTGATCTTGGATCTTCAATGCTACATCACAACACTAGCTCAATAACATGTTTGATGCTTGATATCCTTGACATGATGATGGATCTTGAATTTTTTCAACAATTGATTAGGAATTATGCCCTTGAATTCCTTAGAAATGACCTTGGATGCTATCTTGATACTCTTGTAAAGTCTTAGAATGCTTAACTCTTGCTTGCTTGACTTGGCATCATGTAGGCTCATGTGAAATAGTGATTTGAAAGCTCGTTTATATAGGCAATCCATCTAATATATTGTGTATTAGATCCTAAAGGCCAACATACATAAAATTTGAACTTAAAACCCAATTTTCCCTACTCAAAACCTCAAAAATAGGCCAAATGGGACTCATTCACCATCTATGGAGAATGGCCCCCACCTATATGGGACTCACTCACCTAAAGTGGCAAATGGGTCCCATAGGGACTATTTTGCTTGATAAAATGTTGGGGAGTGTGCAAATTAAGTTTATATGTTGATATTGTTAGGTTTTTTTATTAAAATATGCCTTTGGATGCATAATATGGGGTCTTAGGGGCCTATTAATGATGATATAAAGGTCATAAATGAAATAGGGCCCAAAATCCAATGTGAAAGTGTAAATAAATACACTTTACAACACTAAATTAAGGAAAAAAATAGGTCTATTTAGCTGAAAAGGGCCCTAAATCCAATGTGAATGTGTAGAATACATTACAACACTAGATTAGGTCCACTTAATTTACAAGCCTCCTAAATTTAATGTGAAGGTGTCCATAAATACACTTTACAACATTAAATTAGGGAAAATTTAAGTTTATTTAGCTTAGAAGGGCCCAAGACCTAATGTGGATGTGTAAAACTCATCACAACACTAGATCAAGGAAATATCATGTCCAATTTATCACTAGTTATTCCCAAATCAAATGTGAAAATGTAAGAAATGAAATTTTTTGACACTACAAATACCAACACCATAAAAACATCTTTAGATCTACAAGACTTTAAACCAAACTAAGAAGAAACATGAAGAAAATATATTTCTCCTAGACACCTCTATAATACACGATTCACACACTAGTGAACACAACTTCTTCTATACAACAATCCAACACACCAAATTTTGAATATAACACCTCTAGACACCTCTGATCAACATATCTAAAATGCACTAGAAGAAATGTGGAGTAACACCAAAACACTACTCTACAACCTAGAACAATACTATAATGTACATTGTTTCCTCTTTTTATCAAATTTTCTCAAAAGCACTTGAAAACTAGAAGCACTAGAGAAACTTCCACATCATCTTCATTACTTCCTTAACCACAAAAAAAAGATTATCAAATCAACACTACAGGTTGACACCAATAGCTTACTAATGAAAAAATAATGCAACTAATCAAATCCTAGATAACATCAACATATTCTTGCAACAATTTCCCTCAATAATGATCTTCCTCCTCATATAGTTGACACCAATGACAACACAAGCTTGTTGACATCAATAACAACACCAATATTTGCATACTTTTAACATCTCTCATGAATCATTGTGTACTATGAGCTACCTATAAGAGAAGAGGGATTCATTGCTCATGAGTCTCTTCATTTTCAAGAGAATCCCAAGGAGAGAACTACCCTAAACTACCTCAAGCTTTAATAAATGAAGAAATTGTAAAGAATGTCATACTAAGGATAATATTCAAGTAGACTAATTAAAAATCTAAAAGAGAAGGGTATTGAGATCTATTCTTTATAATAAATAGCTCTTATCCAAAGGACTATAGTGTGGTATCAGGATGCCAGCATAGCATGTTGGAGTCCAAGGGATGTGTTGGTGTCCAAGACAAATAGAGAACCAAAACCTTAAATACAAATACTTTAACCCTATGAACATACTTAAACCCAAGGTCTTTTCAACAAAACAAATAAACAAAAAGTAGGAAATACTAGAAAATACAAGGGAGAGCCAAGGATAAATTTACAAATGATTACACACTTGAAATCTTTCACCAAGCTTCACTCCAACATCTTGCACACATCCAAGCTTTGGTGCTCCCACCTCCATGAACAACCAAATATATAGGAAAAGTTGAAAAAGTGAGCAAATAAGGAGTGGTAAAAGCAATCATCTCTCAAAGAGGATAACATGTACCACAAAGTAGCAAAGTGAACAAATTAATCTATTCACAAATAGATAAGAATAAGAGAGTATTACCAATAGTCCTCAACCCCCTCTTAAACAAACAAATGCATTGTTGAATGCTTGTAAGAGAGATTTGGCTATTGGAGGGACCTCAATCTAGTAGAGCTTCACTATAGAAGAAATATCAAAAAATGAAAGAGCTGGAGAATGGAGCAAGATCGAAAGATTCAAGTCTTAGAATGAGAAGGAACCCCCAAAATGAGAGAAAAGGAAAAGTTTTGTTGTTGCAAGAGGTGGGAGGAGTCATTACACTAAGAGTTATGATTACAGGGACATTTGTCACAAGTGAGGATTCCAATATTTCACATTTCAAACTTAGAAAACTGCATGGATGCTAGCATGCCATGTGGATGTCCATGTTTCATGCAAGCATCCAACAAATTATATTTTTGAGAAATGAGGTGGTGGAATTTTTTTTCTTCGTTATTGGTCCTCGTGGAGTTGGAATCATGAAATTCTAACCTATTAGGTTCTTATCATAAATGCGCTCAAGCATAATAAATGCAAGGCTAAATGCATAAATGTGAAATTGCCCCTAGGGTGCAATTTTGCAACATTACATTTTTTCCCAAATTTAATGGGCTAAATTTTGGGAAAAATTAGTCACACTAAAGTAGAAAAGAAAATCAACACAAAAAATTGAAAATTTTATAGATTTATGTGCCAAAACGATACTATAGAGGATGTAGAGGTCAAGCAGGAAGGTACTGAAGATGCCCCTAGAAATCAAACTCAGTGAAACATATAATGTTTGTCATGAAAACATGTACAAATTTTGATTTTACAAAACTCAAATTTCAAGTCATCTCAAAAATTGGAAGAAGCTACCAAGGAAAGAAGAATGATCAAGAAAAAATTCGATGGTTCAGAAGAAAAATATGGTAAAGAGGTGACTATATGCCCCATCTTGATTTCCCCCCCCCAGCTAGGTGGGGAAAAATTAGGAAAAATAGGAAGACCATGATCATTGAGAAAAATGGGCCCTAAGGGGCCTATATATACCTAGGTGGGCCCCTAAAAGGGTCATTTTCACTATTCAACATGTGAATTTTGTTGAATTTCGTGAGAGAAAAGTCAGAAAAATTCCATGCAAATGAGAGTACATGAAGCCCAGACTATACTAGCTATGATAGGATGTCGCCGAGGGTCTCGAGGTGGACTAGGTGAGTCCTCAAACTAATTTTTTGTGCATTTTTTAAGATTTTAGGTAGGTTTAGGATGAAATTGTAATGCACGCATCTAGCATGTGTGCATTCATCCTTTCTATGTGCTAGCATCTCACTAGCATGGTAGGGACCTCTACATGCGCTAAAGTCTGCCAACTGCGCTGGCATCCTACCAACTTTAATGGCTGACCTCATATGACATCGCATTGCACAGACATCTGTGTGGTGCACCTATGTCCCAAATGCACTAGATAGAAAAAATTTATGCTCAAGATGTAATTTTCATGCCCAATATATTGATTTAGGTCTTTTTTCACTTTTTACAAGATTTCCTAGACATTTAAGAGAATTCTAGTGGGTAGGTGTTACACCTCGTTTGGGACCAGTTCTAGCACCTATCGGACAATGAGGATATGCTTCTATGACAAGTTGGCATGTGGAATGTATATACCATGCTTGAGATGATTTACCACAATCACATGCTCATTGAATTAATGGAGTGGTGGAGTTCCACAACTTTGACCTTCCACCTCCCAACAAGCTAGATGACCATCACCTTAGAGGACATGTACCGCATCCTTGATCTCCCCATTCATAGGAAGCAGGTGATTATAGATGATACACATTCTACACAAGAGTAGGCAGAGGGAGTCTAGTACTGCTTGGGTCACAATGATGATGGCGATGAGGCTAGCCACATCTACATCCACTAGTTCAAGTAGGGCAGTGCATTGGTCCCCCTACTTCAATGGGTGTTGGTCATCACTATGGCCATATGGGTCACTATGGATGCATGAGGCTTTCACCTTCATGAGGGCCTCGTACAAACCATCAAGGCGATGGTGCAACATAAGAATTGTTTTTTCATGGGGATGGAGCATGCTCGCACACCTGTACCATGAGCTAGGAAGGTACATGAATTAAGAGTTTCAAATCTTGACTGTGTGCACCTTGTTATAGGTGTGTATCTCTACACATATTACACTCACAAGGCCAGCTAGGTACCCCTAGGTGAGGGATTATTTAGTGTCGATGGCTCATTGGTATGAGCTTATTAAACAATGGTAGCATGGGGATTTATAGTTTTATCATGTACAGTTTAATACATTGAGGTTCAACCAAATTAGATGATGGCCTTGTAGGTGGTTGTGGTGGGTAGATAATAGTGCATACCTCAAGAACCTACAACACAACCATTTTTTGTTGGGTTGCATCAATTTTGTGATTATGCCCTCCTACTGGTGGAGGGTTATGCGTTAGTTTGCTATGATCTAGACTATTCCTCTCGTAGTCCCCTCCTAAACACGGGTTGTGAGGAGTGCTACATGGCCAAGTGACCATCAACGATCGGCCATCACTAACATCATCCCTTCTGATGATGATGCAGATGATCAAGACCAACTGGAGGAACACCCCATCAATGATGTAGGTATGGTTCAAGAATTTCATACCTAGTGGTTGATTCATCATGCTACGACTGTTTTCACAGTAGATGCCCCCAGGGGGATCCTAATCTATAGGGTGATGAACCACTAGTACAAAGGTGAAGGTGGATGGACAAGGGCAGAGAGCAACAATAGTAGGAGTCTGGTACAATGGAGGTGAGAATGAGGTGGCAACAGAGGATTTCCTCTCCTCCAATGGTCATTCTAGTCTCAGTAGTAGCGCCAACACCATCCATTAACCTTGTGGTAGCTTTGGCAGCACCAAGAGTAGCACCCAATGCATACAACACAAGATCTAGTGTTGCCCCACCTTCAAACCCACATTGGCAGCTAGGGGACCCAAGTACAACATTTATTTATGTTATTTCATTTCTATAATTTCAATTTTCATCTCACATATATGTTTTTATTTTTTTTTATCTATATACATCATGTGATACTTATGGGTCTACTCTCTCTATGGATGCAATGGACACTTAGGGATGGACTACATTAATAGCATACTACATATCAAAGATGGCCCTAGCCATGCCTATCTAGGGGTCCATCATGGACATGTATTGGCTAGCCTTAGTGGGAAAAATTCCCACTTATTTGAGTAAGTCGCAATCTTGAGGTCAACATACGAGGAGGGGCAAGTGGATATCATCCAAAGGACCACAAATGCCACCACTGCCAAAGGAGTGAGGGATTGGGTGTTGATGGAGCTACTAATTTCCCTATCTAAGTGAGATATGTTCGTGACAAGTGACAAGAGTTTCGAGTAGGCACATGACACTCTATAGAGATAGCTTAATGACCTTGTAAGGTAGGTAGTAGCTCTGATGTCAATAGGGTATCAACAACTATAGGATGCACTTAAGTGAGCCAAGCTTTAGATAGCCTCCCTTGAGGGAGAGATCAGAGGGCTATGCACAGTGGTATCCATCTTGCAATCACACAAGTACTACTCTATCTCTACCATCTAGTTATAGTGACAACCATCTCTAGACCTAGAGGGCCTATGTAGCCATGCACTAGCAGTGTAGAGACCTGATTTTGTATATGAGTTTTGTACTAATGACATATATATTGTGTAGATCACTTTGATGTATAGACATTGATACACATATACAATCACCACTATTTTTTTATCACAGTGGCATGATACATGTTCATCCAATTTGATATATATATATATATATACATGAGATATTGGTTTCAACATTATGGTGTTTCTTGTTTCATGTGTATGCCTCTTTACTTTCATGTATGATTATGTGATGGATGTGGTATTTATGGATGTATATTTAGATTAGATGCTATCATGATTTAATAAACAAACATGGATGTATGTTAATTAAATGTAATGATGACCTAATATCCTAATGAAAAGATGTAATATAATGCATGGATACATAGCATAGAAAAACACACGTGTGTATGTCTCTCATACACACACATATGGTTACATCATAACACAATAAAAAATCCAATGATGTGCTAATGAAGGAATTCCAACATATGACACACTACAACCCTAAGGGGTGAATGTTACACATGTGACACATAGACATTACACATAGTATCAATAAAGTTGCAATGCATTAACAGGTTCTTTTAGAGGCATTCCATCCATAGATGACAATCCATAGGCAACCAAAACCATACACAAAGATAAAAATGTAAGGGATTAAATAGTTAGGACTAAATTTTCCCCTTTGATCAGGTGGTGCATTTACATTTCTCTGACTCTCATAGAGAACCAGGTTACCTACCTTGAAAGTTATAGGAAGAACACTTTGATTGTACTCTCTAGATAGTGATCATTGATAAGCTTTGAGATGATCAAGGGCATGTAAATGATGCTTATCGAGCAACTCAAGTTGATCCAAATGATTAGATCAATAAGTTTCATCATCAATTAACCCTTTAAGGGAAACCCACAAGGAAAAAATTTTCAACTCTAAAGGTATGATAACTTTAGCACCGTACATGAGGTTGTAAGGCATTATTCCCATTGACATATGAACACTCATGTGATAGGTCCACAAAGCATATGTTAATTGAATATGCCAATCCTTACCATATTTATTTACTATTTTTTGAAGAATAAGCTCAAGAGTCCTATTAGATGCTTTTGCTTGGCCATTAGATTGAGGATAATGCTGTGTAGAAAATCTATGTTGAATGTGAAATTTCTGTAGAAATTGCTTCACTTGTTCTTGAATGGAATAACATTGTCAAAAATAAAGGTAAAAGGAAATCCAAAGTGAGCAATGATATTTTTTAGAAGAAAGCTACAAATAGATTTAGCATTTATGGATTGGAGTGGGATAGCTTCAACCCACTTCATGAAGTAATCAGTGGCAGTAATGATAAAGACATGTCCTTTAGAAGAAGGAGGTGATATCTTTCCAATAATATCCAACCCCCATTTTATGAACATCCAAGGAGAAATTTTATTTTGTAGCTCTTGAGTAGGAGCATGAATAAGACAACTATGTTGTTGACATTGCTAACACTTTTTAACAAAATCAAAGGAATCTTGTTCCATTGTTTGCCAAAATTATCCCATGTGGATTAATTTTCACACAATGGCTTTACCACCAAAGTTTCCACCCCAAGAACCCAAATGGGCTTCCTTAAGAGAAAGGGGTATTTCCTCTTTAGAGAGATAGTGAAGGAAAAGACCATTATAGGATTTTTGATAAAGAACATCCGATAAGACAAAATAGTGGACTGGAAGTTTTCATATCTGAGTGCGATCATTTTTGGTCACATCATTAGGAAAGTTTCCAATCTTCACATAGTTGTAAATGTTAGAGTACCATTCTCCTAATTCTACAATAGAATACATGAGAGTATCGAATTCAGGTTGATCAGAAACAACAGGAGAGAAAATAATATGAACCACAAAGTGGTATTATTTCATATCCTTACCTGAGGGCACCATGGAAGTAGTACTCGCCATGGTGTCAATGTGTCAGTTTTCTCTCCTTGGGACACTATCTATTGTGAAAGAGGAGAATCGATCAAATAAGTACAAATCTAGGTCCTAATATTGAGTTCCAACTTACTTTGCTTATCTTGATACATTCCCATGATCTAATTCACAATAAGCTTAGATTCACTGTGTATACAAAGATGCTTTACGTTTGATGCGATTGTGGCACACAAGCTAGCAATAAGGGCTTCATACTCAGCAATATTATTAGTACATTGAAATTCTAATTGAAAGGAGAGAGGAACTAGCCTTCCCTTGGGTGATATTAGAACTACAACAACCCCAAAGCTAGTCTAACATCTCGATCCATCAAAATAGATCTCCCATACAAGATCGTGACTAATTGGAAAAATATCTTCATCAAGAAACAAGTCTAGACCAAGGAAAGGGCGAGATAAGGGAGTGTTTTCTAGTTGATCAAAAACCACTTGACCTTCTATTGATTTTAAAGTCACAATTTTTTTTTTGAACTCAAAAAGCAACATTACCCATTTCATTAATCTTCTAGCAAGGTCAGCACTAGGAAAAAATGCTTCAAAAGATCACTTTTCACAATAACATGTGTTTCAACATGAAGAAGATAATGTATTAACTTCTACATTGCAAAGATGAGAACAAGACATTTTTTCTCCATGGTAGAATAACGAGTTTCATAATCAACAAGGACACGACCTATGTAATGGACCACTCTTTCTCTTATGACATCATCGTACTGAGCAAGTAAGGCTTCTAAATAATACAGTGATGTAGTGAGGTAAAGAAAAAAGGGTTTGTATTGCATAGCCAACATTAGTACATGAGGATTGGCTAGATAAGTTTTAATTGAATCAAAAGCTTTCTAACACTCATCATCCCATATAAAGCGAACATCCTTTTTCAATAGATGAGTAAAGGGAAGGGTATGATCAGCTAACTGAGATATGAATCTACGAATTTATCGAATCTTCCCTTGCAAACTCAGTAATTCAAACATGTTTCTAGGTGGAGGCATGTTAACATTGCATCAATTTTGTTTGTATCGACTTTGATTCCCCAATGAGAAACTATGAATCCCAATTTCTTGTGTCCACAATGATGACATACTTAAGAGTATTGAGCCTCATCTTATAGATTTGAAGTCTTTCAAAGATAGAAAAAGATTTCCTATGTGATCTTGATGAATTATGGAATTCGCCAAGATATCATCAACTTAGTCTTCTAGGATTTTGTGAATGAAATCATGAAAGATTAAGGTCATTTCCTGTTGGTAAGTTGCACCTACATTCTTTAACCCAAACAACATGACCACATAAAAAAAGGTTCCCCAAGGGATAGTGAAGGATTTCTTACATTGATCTTTAGGTTAATATGGATCTAGTTATAACCCAAGAAGCCATCCATAAAGGACAACAAAGCATGGCCTACAGTCGAGTTTACAATCATATCAACATTAGGCAATGAAAAATAATCTTTAAGAGAAGTATTATTAAGATCATAAAAGTTAATAAAAATAAGAATATGGCCATCAAGTTTGCTAAAAACAACAATATTTGAAATCCAAGGAAATTAGTCGATTAGATGAATAGCTTCTCTATCTCATTTTTAACCAAAAATGCAACCTTGTGATTGATATTTCAATTTTTTTGCTTAATAGGCTTGGCATCAAGACATAAGATGATATTGTGAACCATTATGGACTCATTAATACTGAGCATGTCCTCATATGACCAAGCAAAGATATCAGGATGAGAATGTAAAAGGTTAGAGTTCTCTTTAGCTTCTTTAGAAGAAGGGCATTTTTTTATCTTAATCACCTTTTTAGGGGATTTAGGATCCATGAAAAATTTAGTAATATCTATCTTAAGGAGAGGATTATGGTCTTCAAGATGAGGTATCAAAACACCATTATCAATGTTAGATAGCGAAGCCTCCTTGTCCATATTCAAAATAGATTCTCCAAAGTATCTTTTTTTACTCGAGCAGTACGAGAACCATCACTTATAGTGAAAGGGAGGAAAGTGGGAATAGGAACCTAAGAATTCTTCTAGTGCTTCTTCCAAAGAGAATACATCTAGAGGAACTTCATTAGGTTCTATTTTTTCCTCTATCAATTTAGGATGAACTAAGTTGAGAGGTTCAACCGAAATCATGTTAAAGCTCCACCATGGTTTATGTTTAGATTGTTCAATAGAGCATCCTAAACCCATATTATGCTTATGGGGCTTAGGTTGGATAGGAGTTTGAATTCCTTGCTCAATGCACCCAAGACTTTTATGCCTGTAACCATACTTGGAGGCGAGCCTATATCCAAGGCCATAGCGGGTTTACAAAGCTTTAGAAGAGGGTGGTTCTATGTAGAGAGAATCATTCCACAAATAAACATCAAGCACATCTATGAGACCACAATCATCCTTCTCATTAGAGTTGCAAACATTAGCCTCCTCAATAGAAACTTGATTACCCTCCTTGGTAGGGGAATGGTTGGGTTCCTAGATGGGATCACAACTTTCCTTTTCAATAGGAGGTTGATCAACCTTCTTAGCAGAGGTGTTTGAAGTTAATGGAAGATCAAGTTGGATGGGATTCACTTTGTATTCTTTGATGACAAATTTAGAGAATTTTAAGGATCCTCAATCATCACTAAGAAATGCATTTGATTCAAAAGAAGTAGATGGGGAAGACTTAGGACCTTCTACTTTAGGTTGCTCCTCTTTAGGGAAAATAACTTTGGGGATGATATCTACATATGGTACTATTGAGGAACATTTCATCGCATTAGAGGTTAGTGATGGAATACAATTCTTAAGAGTGGAAATAATAGAGGCTCGACCAATAGCCACCAAATCATAAAGGTAGAAAGCTTCAAGGTTAGCCTTAATTGTGACAACTTGATTGTTAGCTACAAACTTTAAAGAATGATGTAGAGTAGAGATCACAACTACCATAGCATGAATCAAAGGTCTTCCTAGAAGAATATTATAAGATAAAGGGCTAGACATCACATAAACTAGAGTGGGTAAGGTAATGGGTCCTATCTTAAAGGGTAAGATTATGGTGCCAAGAGCTTGATGACCAACATTATCAAATCCATGAAAGTATATAGAAGAAGCAACTAAAGAAGAAGAATCAACATTAATATTAGGTAATAAATCCATACCACAAACATTGAGAGTCAAACCAGTGTCAACGATGGTACATCTAATACTAATGATATTAACACTAACTATGATCATTAGAAGGTCCACTTGCTTCTATACATTCGGGGGAAAATTTTCTTATGGATAGAATGTGATATTTGGAAAATCTGGATGAATATGAGCCATCAACGAATTAGCATCCACCAGCCTAGTGGAAGTAAGCAAGAGGATCTTTTGCAAGGCTTCCTAAAGCATACCTTGATAAATTGAAGCGGTCTAAATAAAATACCAAAGAGAGATCTTAGTTAGAGTAACACAAAGTTGCTTGACATGATCATAGTCTCTAAGTGCTTTAGTTGCAGGTTTAGGTGTCAAAGGAAGACTTGGTTGAGAAGGTGGTAAAGAAGTAGGAACTTGAGTAGGTTGAGGTGTAGGAACAAAAGGTTGTTGATTCAAGTTCTGTTGATTTCTTCTAGTACTGTATGTGTGCACTATGACATTATAAGAAGTAAATTCTATAGCTCATACAAACCTTGTATACGAATCTATTACTTGTCATCATAATACGGGACCCCACATATAGAACGAATCTTCTTAGGAGAAGGGCTAGCTAGATTCAAGTAAAAAATGGGTCTCTTAGCCCTTGGGGAATCCACAAAGACTACAACAACGTTCACCGACTCTTCAGTTGGTGAAGAAGTGGATTTTTTAGATGAAGAAGTTTGTTTAGAAGATCTACATATAGAGTAAGATGCTTCTAAGAAATCATCTAGAGCATGATCCAACATATCAAAATCTTCCTTAGAGAAAGCATAATCATAAACATTAAAAAATTGCAAAAAGAGATATGACATATTCACGTCGGGTTCACTAAAACGTAAGAGAAGGGGGATTCACTACTCATGAGTCTCTCCATTCTCAAGAGAATCCCAGGGAGCGAACTACCCTAAACTACCTCAAACTTTACTAAATGAAGAGATTGCAAACAATTTCATACTAAGGATAATATTCAAGTAGACTACTTTGAAATTTGAAAGAGTGAGATATTGAGATCTCTAATTCAGAAGGAATAGCTCTTGACTAAAGGACTACAACACAGTATCAAGATGCCGACACGGTGCGTTGGAGTCCAAGGGATGCATTGGTGTCCAAGGCAAAGAAAGAACCAAAGACCTGAACAAAAATACTTTAACCCTACTAATGTACTCAGACCTAAGGTCTATTCAACAAAATAGATAAATAGAAAGCAATAAATGCTAGAAAATACAAGCAAGAGCCAAGGATAAACTTACAAATGATTACGTGCTTGAAATATTTCTCCAAGCTTCACTCTAGAGACCTGCACACAAGATGAATGAGGAAAAATGTTGGGGCTATTTCAAGGCTTGTTGTGATCAAACCCCCACTTTGGTGTTCCCACCTCCACGAACAGCCAAATAGATAGGAAAAGTAGACAA
Organism: Sequoia sempervirens; assembly: GCA_007258455.2. Taxonomy (NCBI): domain Eukaryota; kingdom Viridiplantae; phylum Streptophyta; class Pinopsida; order Cupressales; family Cupressaceae; genus Sequoia; species Sequoia sempervirens. The sequence continues at coordinate 90,944 of VDFB02379376.1, forward strand.
ATTGAATAAATAAGGAGTGGTAAAAGCAATCCTCACTCAAGGAGGATAACCCATACCACAAAGTAGCAAAGCGAACAAAGTAATCTATTCACAAATAGATAAGAACAAGAGAGCATTACCAATATTCCTCAAACCCCTCTTGAACACACAAACCCATCGTTGAATGCTTGTAAGAGAGATTTGGCTATTGGAGGGACCTTAGTCTAGTAGATCTTCATTGAAGAAGTAAGGTCAAAAAAAGCAAGAGCTAGAGAACGAAGCAAGATCAAAAGATTCAAGTCTCAGAATGAGAAGGAACCCCCAAAATGAGAGAAAAGGAAGAGTTTTGTTGTTGCAAGAGGCACAAGGAGCCATTACACTCGAAGTTTTGATTGTAGGGACATGCGTCACAAGTGAGGATTCCAACATTCCACATTTCAAACTTGGAAAACTATGTGGACACTAACACACTGTGCGAACGTTTGTGCACCACGTAGGCATCCTGCACATCAATTTTCAAGAAATGAGGTGGTGGACTATTGTCAATTCGTCGTTGGTCCTCATGGAGTTGGAATCATAAAATTCCAACCCATGAGGTTCTTATCATAAATGTGCTCAGGCATAATAAATGCAAGGCTAAATGTATAAATGTGCTCAGGCGTAATAAATGCAAGGCTAAATGTATAAATGTGAAATTGCCCATAGGGTGCAATTTTATGGCATTACACTACCAAACACTTATAGGCAATTCGCTAACTTATATCACTATAAATTTTGATAATAACTTTAGATCTAGGGATGATCCACCTCAACTAGGGTAGTAAGATTAACCCAATCATTTATATGTTTACTTCTAGCCATGGAAAAATCTTTGACCAAGACCCCTTGATTAGCTATATAACCTCTACCATAGATTTTTGAGCTCTATACCAATTCAAAAATTTGAAGGAGAATAATTTTGATCTCTACCTTTTAAATTTATATTTATATTGCATGTACCTTCCCATTTAGTGTATAACATTTTAACACAACATTTATAACTATCTATTAATTCCCCCTTAGCTTCTACTTCCAAATGTTATATTATAAAAGTATCCTTAAGACTAGCTAACAATGCTACCTATTCTATATAGTTATTTATTTGCTTCCATAGGAGACTTGATCCATCCAATATAAATCCTATAATACAATACATGGAACATAACCATCCCTAGCCTTACCTAGATTATCTTTGGAAGCCTCATGAAAATTCAACATTACCTATCCACTCAAATATTATCATCAGAACTTCTTCCTACACTCACTTTTTTTGTATTTGTCCTTCAATAAAAATACAAATATGTAAATTTCACCATTACAATATTATCATTATGAATACATTTTCCATCACAAAATCACTATCACCAATATACTAATCTGAGAATAAAAGCATATGTAATCCCTAATAAAATTGGTTCTATACCTCACAAGAATATAGAGTTAATGAAAAACCACCTCGAGGAGGTTAGCTTACTTAAAGGTAAACCAAGGAAACCTACTTCTAAAAAAAACAGAATAATAGTAATGAATGAGGTTTTAAAAGTCGTTGTTCAACCTACATTATTTATTCATTTCCACCTCAATCCTTCAATCAAAGAGGACCCATTGAAGGAACATGGCAGTCAATATGCACCAACTTTCTTCGAAATTTTTATGAAATTTGACGGAAGAGACAGGATCGTCAAGCTATCAAACAAGGAAACGAGGAAAAGGGACAGCTTCGAAAGCTATGTAATTATGGAGATTGATTTCAACATTTCTTTTTATTTTTACAGTTGCCCCACAATTACTACATTTTTTCTTTTGTACTTCCACCATAATTTGGAACTTGTTGCATTAATAATATGACAAGACAGAGGTCGTGCTCTCTTGGTCTTTTTTATTTTTTCTCATATTGAAATTACCAGCGTTTCTTTCAAGAAATTTTTTAAACCGTAGTCAAAAGCTCTTAGAGCATTTATGCTTTGTTATTCTGTGGCACAGATTTGGTCAAAAGTCCAATAATCTAGAAAGCAAGACCATGATGACCTGGCCACGATTGCTCACGTCACATCGATCTAAAAAAATCTGATTGGAAACAAAATTAATATTTTAAATTGCCATGCATTTTCCTGCAAAATTCCCTATAAATTCCGGCAGGCTTACTGGAAAGCTCCCATCATCTTCTTGTTGTAGCACATCTTTTCCAAGAAGAAAGAATAGGCGGGAAAGAGTATGCCATGAAGACGAGAGCGTGGTATGTTTGATGCGCAGGGGAGATGATACTAAACTTCATTCTATATGAGCTTAGTATCATCTACCTGAGCACCAAACCTTCCCTTGCTCAATATATTGCTCCTCAAGTTTACAATAGTTCCATTGGGTTATTCTCACATCTACTTTTTCTCTACTTATGAATTGAATGGGCAATCCTTCATTTTCCATTACTTCATTGCTTTGCTTTTAGGTTTTTATGGTTTATCAAGGTTTGAGCTTACGGGTATTTGCTTTGGTGGTCTAAGTTGTTCTCCAAAGCTTAGTTGGGCTAGTGAATAAGTAACCATTGTACAATGATATGAATTCGTTTCCTTTATTTCAGGTACTTGTTAATCTTCATAATCTTATTTATGAATACTTATTTGTTTAAATGCATATATTGACAATTAGAAAATCATTAAAATGGCATGCTTTGGTTAAAGCTCTCCTAGTGGATTATAGATGTATTTTTTCTATCTGGTACTAAAATGGCTTTTCTCTGTTGCTGATATGGCTTGAAGGGTTTTGCTAGTGTGTAGATCATCTTGTCCTATGATTATTATCGATATCCAAAGAAAGAAATAACCAGTCATCAACATTGCTTAACAAAAAAGCTGACATAATGCATAAAGTTGAATTTCTCAAAATAAAATGCTAAAGTTCTTAAACCCAACTCATGGGTAACAGAGCTGGCATCAAATCCACTTTTGATTTAAGTTAATGGTTGACTGTGAATGATGCATTGTTGATAACGAAGGGAGTTGCATGGAAGCAGATCTTGAACTCTGTGTAAATATGTTATATTCAAGTGTTGCATATGGGCTTCAATCATAGGCTGCTTTGCACTATAATTTTCCATATTTTTCAACTTGCTAATCCCTATATCATGTAATATAATAATATAAAAAGGGGTCTCTGAAGATAAATTTATTAGGACAAGACAGATTTTCTCGCTTTTCCGATGGAAGAAAGTGAATGTCTTATGATTTTTAAGACCCACTTTAGCTACTTTATATACCGTAAGATAATGATTGATGTTTCAATATCGTGCATGCTTGATGCTTAAAAATAATGTTGTGGAGGAGTCCCACTCCTCCATCATACTATTTCGACATATCTTTATTAAACCAGGAACAGGATACAGTGACATGTTGAGCTATGCCCTTGCACCTCTTCCATTATGGAGCATGTGTATTAGAGCAAACTATACCCTGTAATATAGATCTATTTATTGAATGAAAGTAACCATAAATGACAATTATGCGCAATGGAGAGATATTTATCTTGATGTGTTGATCTCTATTTATATAATTACACAGAATTAAATTTGAGGAGGTTATTTATTGATATATGAAGAGAGCTGAGGTACTGATGGTTTTCTATGGTATATAAAGGAATTTTAAAACAGATTAAGATATTTTAAGTATTGTTAGAAAGGATTTCTTTTTTTTTAAGAAAAAAGGGATATAAGAAGATAAAGGGGTAAAAGACTAGTAAAATAGAGTCAAATATGTAATACAAGTTTGTTGGATATAAAGTTTATAAACATGGTGTCTTTATTTTTTCTATATAATTTAGTAGACCAGCTTATGTGTTTGATCTTTCTATACTCTTTTAGTGGTCACATTATATGTTGACATGACCATATAAGACATGAGATTATTGTGTGATATAGCAATGATGAATATAAATGTTAGTTTCATTCAAATGATTATTGATGATTATTATATATGATTTGAATATTCTACTTATACCTTTTTTTATTATGCATGTGAGTAGATAATCATTATCACAATGTGGTTATTATAAGATGACTTTTTATAAAAAAATGTCTTATATGAATGTATCTAAAATTGAGTTATGATCACTAATGCATTTTTTTTAGGGCTTAAGTTTTCACAATCTTCAAAAACTTGGATTAACAAGTGGATATAGTTTATTGCACTTGCTATTATACAATCATTCATCTTTCTAATATAGCTTCAATCTCATGGTGTAGACTCATTTCCATGATCTAACAATTTAGCTAGTTATTGATTAGAAAGTATGATTTTCCTAGGCATTGTGAAATGGCTCATGCTTATCCCCTAATTGGGATACATATCAGATTCATCACCTACCATATAGTTCCACTAAGGGCCTACACTAAATGTATTTTTAAATTAAAGATACAAATAGTTCCAATAGATGAGGCTTGATACTATAATTGATTGATTCTCATATGAGAAAATCTCTACTTAATAAGAAAATATTTGGATGAAAGATGGAGAGGAATGAGACACAAATTGGTAGATAGACACGAAGAAAACATAGATAGATATCTCTTAGACCCAAATTAACCATTAATAGTTTAGGGGATTAAAAGGATTTTTATTTTCTTTTTGTTAGTGGGGCTTTATAAGCTTTTAGAGTGTAACTCCCAATTGAAATTTACATCTTCTTGGTTGTTGAAAATTGGAATTACATCAAAATTTAACATTATATTAATCATTTAGCATTTGGTGCTTAGACATCTACATAATCATTTCATAGTATTCTTTAAAAAAATGATAATAGTAACTTTAATGAAATAATGAGGTCACAAAGAATCAATTGTGGATCACAACAATGACCTCTTAACTATTGATGTTACCAACTCTTTGGCATAGTGCATTATGCATTGTAGTCCATGCTACATGTAGAGGGCATTGAACCTCAACCTAGCTAATGCTAAGAATAGGGAACCCATTACTTCAATTTCTTTCTTTGAGTTTAAATAAACTATTGAGAATTTTATAAAATCGGTATAGTTAAGTTCAGGAAAATATTTTGTATGAGAAAAAACTATTTTGAATTTTAAAATCTAGAAAGCTCTAAAGAGTGCTTGGATATAATGTTGTGTGTTCTTAGTATTCATTAGATTGAATTTACTTTAAAGAAAACAATTATTAGAGGTAGAATGGATGTTTAAACTATCGGATAATACAAATGATGATTGTATATTCAATTCTCCTAGATTTACCTCTATATGGGTGGAGACAACTCATGTGGATGGAGATTATAATGATACATATTAAGACTTCATTTCATAGATCCCATCAGATATTGACTCTTCCATTAAAATTTGAAAATAAAAGAGAAAATATTATTTGAAATTTAGTTTTAATAATTTTAAAATAATAAGAAATGCCCTACCATTATTATTCACCTTCAATATTGAAACACATTAAAAAAAATGAAATCAACTTGAAATTATTGAAAAGAAAACTATTTTGTGGGTGTAATCAAATTAGTTGAAATTAATTAGAAATTTGAGGCAGCTTGAAATTATTGAAAAGAAAACTATTTTGTGGGTGTAATCAAATCAGTTGAAATTGATTAGAAGTGTGAGAAAAGGAAACATACCGTTCATAATGTCGCCAAATTTGAAAACATGGACAAAATGATAGGATATGTAGAGAGAAGACGTGGGGAAGAGGGAGGTGCTCCACTTGAGAAGTGGGGAAAGACCAAGTAGGCCTATTCGGAGTCATTCAAAGAAATGCTATCTGGCATGATTAAAATTTCAATTGAAGGAAAGGACACCGTGCACTTCATTGTTCTTGCAGTGTGGTATTTCAGACCATATACGAACAATGGCAGTTTGCTGACAAAATTTTACTCTAGGCTGCGGAGAAAGCTGTGGGTCCCTAACCCACAACACTTTAACGAGAGGCTAAAATGTCACAGAATGTAGAGGTACTACGATGGCACTGTAATTACGGTGTCCTAGACAAGCTTTTAATCACTGTAAGAAGATTTCCTCGAGTCGTTTTGGTTAGAGCTTTTCTGATTTTATATGATTTTAGGTAATAGGGGACTCGATTAAAAACTTGTTAGATGTATTGAAATTTGGTATTTAACAGTTAAAAATTTACTTAATATATGGAACGGTATGGGTTTAATTTTATTTCGAGGAAGTGTTGTGGATGTTTAAGTATATATTTTACTATTATTTTAGAAATCTAGATTTTAGGGTACTAAAATTGTTTTAAAGTTTCTCTATTTCACATGTTTATAAAGTTTTGGGCTAATGTCCATGTATACTATTGTTAATGTGTTTCCTTGTCAAACCAATATGAATGTTTTGTTTTTTTGTTTGTTTGTTTGTTTTTTCTACATGAGCATCGTCATGACCATACTCGTATTGCTTGTTCATGGTATGGTTTTTACAAGTCTCATGGATCCCTCCGATGTTGTCATCATGGTTGGTCCCCTCTACCACATGCCCAACATTCTATCTAAATGTGATCACTATTAGGATCTCCGAAATGGTTCAGGAAAACCACAACCTGTCCACCCTCTGCTGCCTCCCCCACCCCCATCATGCTCCTATCCACTATTTTTTTTTTTTTGGACTTTTATATTGACTTTTAGGGGTTTAATTCCATTTTAACCATCTTTTATGTAACATAACATTGCATTACATTTTATATAATTTAATATAGAAGTGTACTATTCATCATAAAAATAAGAGGAAATAGTAGGGACCATTGTAAGCATGCTATTACAATGTGGCACTTAAGCTTGGAGGATGTCATTGAAATAGTATGTACAAAAACAAAATGGTTTTACACTCAATTGCAAAATTTTGGAATGAAGAAATGAGGATAGAGTTCTTACAATCATTTCTATGTAGGTGTGATGAGAAAAGTACATATGAGTTTTTCAATGTTATAAATGAGAGAGGGGGAACTACTCTTCATATCACTTTAAGAAAGGAAACACATCTATATATGGTTTTCTTATTTATTGTAATGCTTTAGTGAAAGATTAAGACAACATGGGTATGGTAGCCAACTCTAGTTAAACATCACTCAATTCAATTGTCAAATATTCAACATAAAATGTAGTAAATGTTTGTCCTATTTTTATTGGCATAAATTAACCTTCATTCAATTAATTGAATGATGTTTAAGAATAATTACCATACACACACTGCACACTTGATGGAGGAATTGATAAAGTCATAAATGTGCTAGTGAAAATTTAGCATATAACTAAATTAGTTGATTTAAAAGACAAAATATGTTACAAACCTTTAGTTATAGTTGTTTGTAATATGGATTATGTTTCAATAACAAAGTTTTTATCAAATTCAAAAGACCCATAGGCTTATTTTAATAAATTGGATCAAGCAAAAGTCCTACATAACTCTTTACTATTTTGGAGTGTTCTATTTAAAGATCATTTAGTTAAATGGTCAACTAGTCAATAAATTTTTTGAACCCCATCCACAAAAAAATTGGTAAATACTTCACCTTTTTACTTAGCAATATTTACCTTTAACTATAGAAAAATTTCCATTTTTTAAGAAGATACTATTTTTTAGATACCAATGACATGTAGTTTGATAAAATAATAAGGCTACCAATTAGTGAGTTTGATGAAAATGAAACATAGCTTTGCATTTCAATACTATGTAAGTTAATGAGTCTAGTGTAATTAAAATTATTATATTCAAAAGAGGTAGTGGAGTGCAATATAAGTGGGACGACTATCCTTTATTAGGTGGCTTTGAATGGATATAAAGAGCTCTACCAAGGTCTTCCTAATTCAAATTCAAACCTAATATATATCAAATAAAGAGATAGCCAAAACCTATTTTATGATCCAATTAAAGAAAATAAATTCTTGCTTACAATTTGAAGAAATTTATACTTAAGGATGATATGATGGACTATAATATTTTTATCTCATTACATATAGCTACCTCATAAAACAAAGCTCAAGTTGTGAAACAACTTAGTTCTAGTAATAAATTCAAAATAAAATATTTGAGCAAAGGAAACATTCTCCAACAATTGACCTTCCATAAGGTAGTAAAATGTGGAGATATGAATATTGTAGGAATAATGTTGAAACATTGTGTCCTCCATCTCAAAGAATGCAAAATTATGATTTCCAAACCACACTTCGTTATGTAATAAAAGTATAATCTAAAAATAAAGAGGAACTGGACATATGCTTTTTAAGCAATATGAATAAAAATAAAGAGAAATCACTCATGTTATGGGAAACTACAATAGGTTTAGGTAATGTTGACCAAGATCTATAATATGTTATTCAGCATGAATCTGGCTAAAAAAATTTCATATAACTAGTTGGTTTTGAATCACTGAGAAATGTCATTTTCAATATACTTTCTTGTTGGATTTCATTACTAAAATGTCATTACCTTAGAGGAGACACTCAATATCAAGTTAGGAGAATGGGATAATCCCAAATATAGAGTAAATATTCATCTTTAAAGAGTGAATATTTATGGGCCAAGTGATAACATAGGACATCTATTTTTCTTCTTTGGTATAGATACTAAAAGCCTAGGGAGAAGATATAAAAACAACCATCAACCTATTTTTAGGTGGACCTAAACTCACCATTCAACTAGGTTGACAAGGCATTTTGGGTCTACACTTCTCCAATATTTAAAACTATTCAAACACTAGAATTTACATACATGGTATCTAGTGGATGTAAATCTATTATTATATTCTAGTGCATAATTTCAATTCCAAATTATTAGTTGCATGGTCTCAACATATCCAACTTTGTGATTATATTCTATTGTGACTATTTAAAAAATCAAAGGAAGTGTGAGCTATATATATAATTTTTATTCCTTTTTATTAGAAGCATACTATGTAGAAAACCCAACTTTGTGATTAAATTCTAATGTACTAGTAGTTTGAACATTGCCTAGGAATTTTGGACTGGACATGCTTTAGGTCTATATGCAATGAACACTTATAAAAAAAAATGAAATTAACTTGAAATTATTGAAAAGAAAACTATTTTGCGGGTGTAATCAAATTAGTTGAAATTGATTAGAAGTGTGAGAAAAGGAAACATACCATTCATAACGTTGCCAAATTTGAAAACATGGACAAAATGATAGGATATGTAGAGAGAAGAGGTGGGGAAGAGGGAGGTGCTCCACTTGAGAAGTGGGGAAAGACCGAGTATTCGGAATCATTCAAATAAATGCTATCTGGCATGATTAAAATTTCAATTGAAGGAAAGGACACCGTGCAATTCATTGTTCTTGCAGTGTTGTATTTCAGACCATATACGAACAATGGCAGTTTGCTGACAAAATTTTACTCTAGGCTGCGGAGAAAGCTGTGGGTCCCTAACCCACAACACTTTAACGAGAGGCTAAAAATGCCACAGAATGTAGAGGTACTACGATGGAACTGTAATTACGGTGTCCTAGACAAGCTTTTAATCCCTGTAAGAAGATTTCTTCGAGTCGTTTTGGTTAGAGCTTTTCTGATTTTATATGATTTTAGGCAACAGGGGACTGGATTAAAAAACTTGTTACATGTATTGAAATTTGGTATTTAACAGTTAAAAATTTACTTAAAGTAGCTACCACCTATTGAATAACCGCCACCTCCAGGCTCACTCCACCCCCCAATTTTTTTTTAACTCTGATCCATTAAAAAAAAATTTATTAACAAAAAGAAAATTACAACAATACCAATAGAAAATTACAACAACACCAATAGCTGCTCATAACAGAATGAGTCACTCACCAGTCAAAGTACACAACTAAACATGCCTTTGCATTTATAAAAGAAGTCCACTTGCACATAAAAAGGCCCATTTACAATTTCATTTAAATCATTTACTTTTTACAATTACCCCCACTTGCAAATGTTTGTCCCTCACTACATTTTATATTTACAAGTATACATGCACAGCTACTGGTGCTTTAGATGACATAATCACAATCTCCTTTGCACAGTCTTTCACACACTCCCTGTCAGCTATATGTATTTATTTCATTTCCTGTAGGTACCTGCACAATTAAATATAGGTGTAAGGCTCCCCAATTAAACATCAAATCCAAATGTAATGCACAATTCAGTCATATCATCTTTAAAAACCTACGTAACTTGCAGCTTCAAATTCAAATGCTCAAACAAATTCAAAATTCAAACACAACCACCAAATTGAATGCATTCAATTGTCAGATTCGAATTCCTAAATAAGAGGGGGAAAGTAGCCAGCAGCATTCACAATTGCATGTTACTCCCAGCAAAGTTGAAAGCAACGACAGATTTTCTGCACATTCCTCTGCACATTCCTCTGATATCCAAAGTCTCAGGTATGTACTTATAGTTATTTTCATTTATGCAGTGTCTTCTTACTTTATACATTCTACCATTTGTTAAAAAATTTCTACTTTCCATTGCACATACAGTAGGCTAGCATACATATATTTGTCATTTTACATTACGTGTCTCTTGTTCATTCAACAAATCGATGTATATGTGTGTTTCCTTTGCCTATCCATTGAAAATGCAGAGTATGTACTTATAGTTATTTTCATTTATGCAGTGTCTTCTTACTTTATACATTCTACCATTTGTAAAAAAAATTCTACTTTCCATTGCACATACAGTAGGCTAGCATACATATATTTGTCATTTTACATTACGTGTCTCTTGTTCATTCAGCAAATCGATGTATATGTGTGTTTCCTTTGCCTATCCATTGAAAATGCAGACTATGGTACCTATATTTATATTTGTGTGTTTTTGCTCATTTGTCATTTACTTCAGTGTTTATATCAGGGTTTATAGTTGTTATTTATTTTTTCTTATATGTGTACCTATTTATATTTGTTTATTTTTGGTCATTTGTCAGGGGGGGTCATTTATCAGGGTTTAATATGTATATGTGTGTGTATATATATATATACATAGACAAACACACATATATACGTCTATTAGTCTGTTTAAATATGTTTCATTTGGCTGTCCAATACAATAGCGTAGCATTTGTTTATATTTTTCTACTTCCCATTGCACATACAGCAGGCTACCATACATATATTTGTCATTTTACATTATGTGTCTCTTGTTCATTCAGCAAATCGATGTATATGTCTATCCTTTGCCTATCCTTTTAAAATGCAAACAATGGTACTGGTTAATCATTTTCTTCTGCATCTTTCATGACCCATGAAGGATTTATTCGATGATTGAAAAATTATTACTGCTTGTTTATGAAATAAATCATTCCTCTTACACTCCTTTTCCCACATTGCATTTATGTATGTATGTATGTATGTATGCAGCTTCATACATACATATGTACATATGTACATATGTATGTATGTATGTATGTATGCAGCTTCATACATACATATGTACATATGTATGTATGTATCTGCATACATACATACATACATACCCTAAAAAAAAGTGAATTTGGTTTTCTTTTGTGCTTAAATTATTAAATACGACCTGGTAAAGTCGATTGTCTCATGATTTTGTCTCCAGAAATGATCAGGAATTTCGTGGGTTTGAACACATGTCTATAAAAAACCCAGGTCACTTTGGGCATAAATCGACAAACCCATTAAAAATAAATATGTTTTTGTCAAAACCCTTGCATGGTTTTTTCCAAATTCGTGTGCTTAATGAATTAATCTCATGAAACCCTTGCCTGGAATATTCTGCATCTATCTCAAAACGCACTTCTGTATTCCTACCAGTGAGGAATTATTATTATGAAACCCTTGGTTAATTTCTTCTGCTCTTTTTTCAAAACCCAAGTCTATACAATGTGCTTTGAACATTGATATATATACATACATATATCTATGTATATATAGATATATATATGTATATGTACAGATATATGCATACATTTAACTATGTAATTATATGTATCCACAGATACATGTATACATATATTTATACAAATACATATAAATACATCTATAGCTACATATATATGTAAACCCAAATTAAATGATGCAAAAGAATGGGATACCCAACAAAAAAAACATTAGTCATATGCTTTAATCGGACCCTAATTAGGGTGTAATGTGTTTGGTGTCTGGTGCTTTAGTAAGGAGATTAATATGTAGGAGTGATTTTTAATGGGCACGAAATTGATTTTATAAGGTGCTAACCTGAATTAGACCCATTGACTTTTGAGCAGATTTGAATGATAAAATAGATCTGTTTTATATTTTGCAAAGTTTATACCTGTGTTTTGTATTTATATCTGTGTTTTGCAATGTTTATACACTATTTTTCTGACACTTGATCACTTACAATGTACAAGATCATTGACAATCATGGCACCAAGGCACAAGAGGAAAAGATCGGGTCTGAGGCACTTGAATAGAGTACCTCGTGTAGTGACATTCAATGTTCCAGATGTTGATGAAGAGCCAGCAGTGAACATGGACGAGGAAGTTATTTCTGAAAATGCAGAACAGACCAATGAAAATGATGGTTTTCAACCTGTTGTTCATAATACTGACGTAGAAATGGAACCGCCATCTGCTGACCAAGTGACAACCCCAGATCATAGCATCAAAAGTTGGTCTATGGATGACATGGAAAAAGCCATTGCAGATGTTGAAGACCATCAAATGACAATCAGAGGTTCAGCGATCAAATGGGGAATCTCGCCTAGCAGTTTGCGGTCATGGCTCAATGGTGTGACATCCACAAAAAAGAGGGGGCCACCAACAATCCTGACTGACGAAGAAGAAGCTGAAATTGTGCAATGGTGTAAAGATATGGCTAATATTGGCCATGGCCTTCAAGTGTCACAACTTAAGTCAACGGTGGCCCACATGGTTGGAGTGAGGCCTAACCCATTCACAAATGGGATACCAGGGAGGTCATGGTGGGTTGGATTTCGTCAAAGGCATCCTGATCTGACAATTCGAACACCCGAAGGAGTGGACACAGATCGAGCTATAATGTTGCGGCCCGAAATAGTTTCTTCATTCTATGATAACTTGGAGGAGTTGTACAACAAACTTAATTATGGGCCCAACAACATATGGAACTGCGATGAAACAGGTGTGCAAGCTGGCAGAAATTGTGCAATGAGAGTTATTGCAAAAATAGGGACGAAATGTGTTCCACAATTAATTGCTAAAAGCAGAGAATGGATCACTGTTCTAGCTTGTGTTAGTGCAGCAGGTCAAGCTATACCTGGTTACTATTTGTTCAAGTCCAAAAGGAACATTAAAAACTATATTGTTAACTGTGAGCCAAGGGCATGCATGGCAATCCAAGAGCATGCTTGGATGACCAAAGAATTATTTGTGGCATGGTTAAAACACTTCGCAAAAAATGTCCCAGGAGGTGTGTCACCAACCAACAGAAAGCTTCTAATCTTTGACGGTCATGGCAGCCATGTGGCATTCAAAACGGTTGAAGTAGCAAAGGCTATGGGAATAGATTTGCTCACACTTCCAGCACATTGCAGTCACAAATTGCAGCCCCTTGATGTTAGTGTGTTCTCACCATTTAAGAACTACTTCAAATAGCAAAGGACTATATGGCTCTCTGCAAATCCTCAACTTGACATTGGAAGGGAAGAGTTGGCAACACTTGCTAGCAAAGCTTTTGCACAAGCTTAGACTCCTAATAACATTTAATGATAATAGGTTTCCACAATCCATATCATAAGTCTATATAGCTTCTGGATTTGATTGTGTGCAACAATTTTTAGCATCTAACGTTTCGGATCACACTACATGATCCATCATCAAAGAAAACACTACATGTATTCTTTTGTTCTTTGGTTTCTCATTTGTTCTCACTATTTCTTCTCTTGATATATTTTTTCTCACTGTTTCTCTTTTAATACTTGTTAATATAGTATGGTTTTTATATTTCATATTAACATATAATACATTATTTAAATCGTACTTAATTCTCTTATTCCCAAATTATAGTTATATATATTTTTATGGATTTATATAGAATATAAATATATATTCATTTCCTTCTTTGTAATATATTAATATCCCTGTATTTTATTTGTAGGATATAATAAGGTTGTTTATATTTATTCTCTTATGTGTGTTATTTTTGCTCTTGTGTCTTTTTGTTTTTATGTTATTCCTTTCCCTTATTTTTGATATTTTTATTTTGTTCTGCGTTTCTTGTTGTATTTCTTTAGGTTTCATTATTCTTATTTATTTTCTTGTTTTTCATCCTTCTTAGTTCTTTCTTTTGCTCTTTCCCCTTTTGTAATTGGTCTCCTCTTTTGCTCTAATGTGTTGCTCTTCCTCTTCTTTAGTCTTGGCCTTGGTCTACGTGCCTCCTCACCCTCCCCCTCCTCTCTTCTTTTTATCTTGTCCAAGTCTGCAATTACCCTCTCATTCCTCTT